>WSFP011464263.1:0-18541 GCA_009831015.1 Picea engelmannii
ATTTTTTTGTGGACGCGGTAAAGGAACAATGTTACCCTGTTGGAAACTATGAGGACCAATACATGAGATGGACCACACTGCAGCAAGAGAGGAGCCAAGAAGTTCCAGAGTTCACCAATACCTTCCATACTTTGTGTACCAAGCCGGGTATCAAAGACTCTGAGCGACATTTGGTTTTGAAATATAATGGGGCTCTACACAGATACATCCAGACTGAAATGGATTTTCTGGACATCTCATCACTCAGTGTTGCTTATCGATATGCTATTAAAATTGAGAAAAAATTTGAGCACCAGAACAAATGGGAATTTGGGTCTGCAAATCCACAACAACCAAAGTATGACAAAAACGGACCTAACAAATAGTCTCCCGAAAACCAGTCCAAGACACAAGAAAAGAATGGTCACGGGAAGACAAAGAAGGACACCAGAAAATTGTGTGATTTCCACAAAATCCCCTAACACAACACTGATGAATGTCGCTCAAAACAGTCATTGGTGGCCGAGATCAAATACAAGGAGTCGAACCCTGATTCAGAATCTGATTCGGAAAATACTAGTAAATGACAGATAATTGACGCAGACCCCACTGCTATTGTTGCGACCGCAACAATTCAACCAGAAGAACCAACAGATCCTGAAGAGGGGGAGCACCTTTTTCATTCACAGATGTGGGTGAAAGGGACCTCGCTGCATTTTATTGTTGATAGCGAAAGCCAGAAAAACCTCATCTCAGCAGAGGTCATCAAACAGTTGGGATTGTCGACAACACCACACCCACAACCATACAACATCGGGTGGCTTCGACAAGGACGAGATCTTCATGTTAGCCAACAGTGTCGATTGTCATACAACATCCAACCCTTCAAGGATGAGGTATTATGTGATGTTGCCCCACTGGATGTCTGTGATGTTCTCTTGGGCCAACCATATATGTGGAGACGCCATGTTGTTTATGAGTCTCAACTCCGTAGTGTCATTGTTACTTTGGGGGGTCATCTCTAAAAAATACCAAAGGTAGTTCCAACTATTGTTCCACCTAAAAAGTGTTGCAAGGTAGTATCTCATACTGCAAAATTTAGCTTCTTCACAATTTGTTCAAAAGGGGAACAAAAGGACACTGCAACCACTACAACCTCGCCCCCTGCACCTTCTATCCAACAGAAGTAGGTCGAAAAGGTTGCAACAAAGCAAAAATATTCCTTCTGCACACCTTCCTCTTATGTAGCTCGACTTGTTGAACAACCTCAGCTTCAATAGGTTCATGACAGACTTCCACAAACTAAGTAGTGCGACATCTCCAGCAATACAAGCAGCTCGCTAAGATGCAGATCCAACAAATGTTTTTCCCTCTCCCCCGGGAACTCAAACGCAATTGAGACCATTGCTTCCTAAGGATGGAGGATTGATCTAGGCGGATATCGGTGGCCACCCACCTTTTCTGACTAGCTCAAAATAGTTTTCTGGCAATTTTGGCAATTTACTATTTTTAGCGAGTTTTAACTTCCAGGGCCATTTTGAGGGCCTAAATGAAGGTTTTTCGAGATCAATGTTCTCAATGATAAACAAAGGCATGATTGAGCCCCCCAAAATGAATCTCCTCGATGATACCTTTCCAACGAGCTATCATACGGCTAAAACAGAGATCGTATGCAAAAGTTACGACCCCAGAAAGTTGATGTACTAACTTACCCAAATGGGGCCCACACGACTTTTGGCGCTTCATCTCTTAGGGTTAGGTTTTTATATGTATAGGGTTTTTGACATTCCTGTTTATTGTAAAAAGGCCTTCAGAGCCTCATTGTAATCATCTTCTTGCGAATGCGAGTCGCCGTCACATCTCTTCTCAGAGATAAGCTGCCACCATTCTAGCAAGTCTTTCACTCTGTATTTTTACAGTCTCTGTACATTTATTTCATTTATAGAAATCATGTATTAATGTATATTTGTGCTTATGGTTTCATCTCTGATACATTTCTGTTATATTTTTGAATATCTTTGATATCTCTTTTCATTTATTTATTATATCTCCGATCTCATTTCGTGCCGAAAAGGATCCAGATCAGTGGTATCAGAGCAGGCTTCTCTTAATCGTTTTTTTAGTGCATGTCCCCGATGAGGTCTGAGTATAGCAAGTTGGGTCTCGATCTTGTCTCTCTTGAAGACAATCGCTCTCGCACACCCAAGAAACCCTCAATGGTGGAAGAAAAGAAAAACGACGGAGCAGATGATCCTATCAATCTATTGCTTGAGCAAGCTCTCACGCGACAGAGGGACGAAATGATGGAGAATTTTGCCCACATCATTAAATGCCTTCCAATAGCATCAGGCACATCTTCATCAAGTGACCACTTTGGAGGCACCTTGCCTTTCAAGGTACAAGTTAATTTTGATATTCCTGTATTTGAAGGAGAGATAGATGCAGAAGCCCTAGAAAAATGGTTAACTCTGCTAGAAGGTTATTTCTCTATTCACAATTTTTTTGACAAAGAAAATATCACCTTCGCGCTCCTTAAATCTCTTCCTCATGTCAAACATTGGTGGGAAACTTATTGGGAGAAACATTCCATAGAGGATTCTGGAATATATAGGGTTGATCCCACTTGGGATTTTTTTTTGGATGCGGTAAAGGAACAATATTACCTTGTTGGCAACTATGAGGACCAGTACATGAGATGGACCACACTGCAGCAAGAGAGGGGCCAAGCAGTTCCAGAGTTCCCCAATACATTTCATACCTTGCGCACCAAGATGGGTATCAAAGACTCTAAGCGACATTTGGTTCTGAAATATAGTGGGGCTCTACACAGATACATCCAGACTGAAATGGATTTTCAGGACATCTCATCACTCGGTGTTGCTTATCGATATGATGCTAAAATTGAGCAGAAATTTAAGCACCAGAACAAACGAGAATTCGGGTTTGCAAATCTGCAACAACCAAAGTATGACAAAACGACCCTAACAAATAGTCTCCCGAAAACCAGTCCAAGACACAAGAAAAAAAGGGTCATGGGAAGACAAAGAAGGACACCGGAAAATGGTGCGATTTCGAAAAAATCCCCTGGCACAACACTGATGAATGTCCCTCAAAACAGTCATTGATGGCCGAGATCAAATACAAGGAGCCGAACCCTAATTCGCAATCTGATTCGAAAAATACTGGTAAAGGACAGATCATTGACACAGACCCCACTGCTATTGTTGCTACCGCAATAATTCAACTAGAAGAACCAACAGATCTTGAAGAGGGGGAGCACCTTCTTCATTCACAGATGTAGGTGAAAGGGACCCTGCTGCATTTTATTGTTGATAGCGAAAGCCAAAAAAAACTCATCTTAGCAGAGGTCGTCAAACAGTTGGGATTGTCGACAACACCACACCTGCAACCATACAACATTGTGTGGCTTCAGCAAGGACAAGATCTTCATGTCAGCCAACAGTGTTTATTGTCATACAACATCCAACCCTTCACGGATGAGGTATTATGTGATGTTGCCCCACTGGATGTCTGTGATGTTCTCTTGGGCCAACCATATATATGGAGACGCCATGTTGTTTATGAGTCTCAACCGTGTAGTGTCATTGTTACTTTGGGGGGTTATCTCTACAGAATACTAAAGGTAGTTCCAACTATTGTTCCACCTAAAAAGTGTCGCAAGGTAGTATCTCATACTGTAAAATTCAGCTTCTTCACATTCTGTTCAAAAGGGGAACAGAAGGACACTGCAACCTCTACAGCCTCGCCCCCTGCACCTTCTATCCAACAGAAGCAGGTTAAAAAGGTTGCAGCAAAGCACAAAGATTCCTTCTACACACTTTCCTCTCATGTACCTCAACTTGTTGAACAACCTTAGCTTCAATAGGTTCATGATAGACTTCCACAAACTAAGCAGCACGACGTCTCCAACAATACAAGCAGCTCACCAAGATGCAGATCCAACAAATTCTTTTCCCTCTCCCCCGGGAACTCAACGCAATGGAGACCATTGCCTCATAAGGAGGGAAGATTGATCTAGGTGGATATCGGTGCCCACCCACCTTTTCCGACTGGCTCAAAACAGTTTTCTGGAAATTTTGGCAATTTACTATTTTTAGCGGTTTTAACTTCCGGGGCCATTTTGAGGGCCTAAATGAAGGTTTTTCAAGATTGAGGTTCTGAAAGTTATCAAATGACATGATTGATCCCCCAAAATGAATCTCCTTGACGATACCTTTCCAACGAGCTATCATACGCCTAAAATGGATATCGTATGCAAAAGCTACAACCCCAGGAAGTTGATGTACTAACTTACCCAAACGGGACCCACATGACTTTTGGCTCTTCATCTTGATGCAGGAGCATCGCTCACTCATCAAGTGAGCCAGCGCGAGAACAGAAAGGACAGCTGGACAACGCCAGCACATATTTTTGAAATGCTTTGGAAATTGTTGCGTCGCTCTTTAATGAAGTCATTCATAAAGAAGCGCACTTTGTATATGTAATGGACCTTGAGCCTTTAAGCTCTCGTCCTTAGTAGATAGGAAGGAATTTAATAGATTTAATGCAGGTAGATAGAGTTGTTAAGTCTAGACTAGACAGTTTTAGTTTCAAGAGGGAAAACGGATATAGACACCCTCCTTTGTACATTGTAAGATTTATTATTCAGATTATCAACCAGGAGCAAGAAGAGAAGTGCAGAATAGAGAATTGTATGAAGAACACCCATGTACAAGCATTGAATTAATAAAAGGAAGCTTTGATTCAATTTCCTGGTTATGTGTTATTTCTCTGTGTGTTGATATTTTTCTCATGAGTATTTGCTTCCTATCATGCACTTGCTTTTATATGCTGTGTATGTGATTTCATGGTTGGATTGAAATCTGAAAGAATGAGTGAATGAGTTTCAATTGTTTCTCTAAGTGAGCCAGAGAATTCCTGCAAGGAGTGCAGTGGAATTGTCTACAAGGAGTGCATGACTGCAGAGTTTACTTGGAGATAACTTTTGTTCTCATCTCAGAAGTGCAGATTTGGCACCGGAGCCATGCAAGGCATGCGCAGGCTTGACGAAGACTCAGAGTTGAGATTCTGAGCAAAGAGTTGAAGGATTTCTGCTGCAAGAGTGCGCAGGATCGAAGAGTTCCAATACTTAGTCGTATTTGGAGGTTTTCCGCAAGGAGTGCGGGCAACAAGTCTTCATAAAGACTTGTGAAGTGAAGACAAGCTCAGGAGGGATAGGCCTACAGTTCACCAAAGGAGAATTGCAGGGGTGCTGTGGAAAGCCCGAGAGAAACTCCACAGGTTGCCGAGTGGTTGAACAAGTTCTCACAGAGGGAGCGTTTGAATCCATTTCGCAGAAATTAGCAACAGAAGGATGGACGGTTGAAATCCCCTGGAGAGATTTCACGAGGACCCGAGGGCTGTTAGATCGTGCACAGGTACACGGAGGTTACCGTGTAAGTATTAGGAGCTCGAAGCTCAGGAGGGAGTAGCGCCGTCGATTTGGGTTCATAGGGATCGTTGGATCGACGTGTGCCATCGCATATCGGGATATTGAAATTTCCGTGGTCGTGGAACTCTTATATGACGAAATCGCAATTAGCGATTTCCCGATAAGATCAGGGCCGTTGATCTCAGCGGAGAGACGTGGCGCAAGATCCCAAAGAATCGGGGTTCGGCACTTCGGAACTCTTGGTGTCGAAAGAATCACGGAGAATTCACGAAACCCCAAATTGCGACGGGTCCCACAGTGAAAGCGTGTGGTGTTGACAGGTGGCATCGGGATATCGGGAATCGAGGATTTTGTTGCCGAGTTCAGGACTCGCTACTGTGCAAGGTCCAATTTCCCGATACGACAAGGGAGATCATCGAAGAACATTCTGTGGGTGCGAGAACTTCCGATAAGGGAGTTGAAGAGCAAATTCAACTCTTCGGGCCAAAGTTAGAGAAGGTCCTGGTGATCGCGGACGTGCTGGGGTAACGTCCTTGTGTCAGAGTGGTATCAAAGCGAGAATATCTTTGCTTTCTGTAGCAGAGAAGAGGATTCATTATGCCGCCTAGAAGAGAAAGGCAGTCACTTGGTCCAGAGGACAGGGATGCACGAAGAAGAGGTAGATCGATAGGGAATCCAGAAATGGAGCACCAAATGAGAGATCTTCGAGCAAGGCTTGAGGAGATGGAGACAGCGCAGAGACGCGGAGTTGGCGTAGGGGATCTTAGCGATTCCGAAGTGGAAGAAGAAGCTGGACATATAGAAGAAGTCACAGTAGAAGACGCATCAACCGAGCGGTTGATCAAAGCCATCGCCAGGATGGGTGCGAAGGCGAAAATGGATATTCCAGTCTATGAGGGAAGTCTGGATGCAGAAGAGCTATTGGACTGGATCCAAGCTCTTGACACCTACTTCAATTATGAGGAGATCGAAGAGGACAAGAAAGTCAGACATGCTGTCACCCGGTTGAAGGGACATGCAGTGTTATGGTGGGACGAGCTACAAGCAAATAGACGTTGCAAAGGTAAACAGAAGATCAAAAGCTG
Source organism: Picea engelmannii (assembly GCA_009831015.1). Classification (NCBI taxonomy): domain Eukaryota; kingdom Viridiplantae; phylum Streptophyta; class Pinopsida; order Pinales; family Pinaceae; genus Picea; species Picea engelmannii. The sequence goes on from WSFP011464263.1 coordinate 6,517, forward strand.
GGATCGAATGATTTCCAAGATGAAGGCAAAATTCATCCCAAAAGATTATCATATCACACTGTTCAGGCGAATGCAAAACCTGAGACAGAAGCTGATGACGGTGAAGGAATACATCGAAGAATTCTATAGGCTCAACATCAGAGCAGGTCATCGGGAGAGCGATGATGAAAAGGTGGCGAGATACCTGAATGGTTTAAGGTATGACATTCAGGATGAGCTAAGCAAGGTAACCATCCGAACAGTTGAGGATGCTTATCAGATGGCTCTGAAAGCCGAGGAGAAGCTGAGCCGCAAGAAAGGTCAGCGAGGGTGAGGCAGAAGTCAGCCCAGAGGCAAGGCAGTTGCCCAGAACAAATACCAGAAGCCCAAGGAGGAATGGCAGAAACCTCAGGGTAAGATTGAAAGAGGTGGAACCTCACAGCGAGGACAACCACAGGTTGAACAGAGGAGACAACAAAATGATTAGTGGGGCGATTATGATGATGCGAACACTCTTCCTCGTACTAGAGGTCGAGGTAGAGGAAGAGGAGGAGTTATCACATGTTTTACATGTGGAAAGAATGGGCATAAGTCATTCGAGTGTCCAGAGAAGAAGAAGGATACATGAGAAGCTCACATCATAGAAGCACAGAGGCGTGATGTCGAGAATGAAGATGCAGACAACAAAAGATCGCTTGGGATGCATAAGGTTCTTTTAACACCCGAGAAGGAGGTGGAGGACACAACTCAGAGAAGCAGATTGTTCAGAACTACGTGCACAACCAAGGACAGAAAGTGTAAGGTCATTGTGGACAGTGGGAGCACAGACAATCTCATTTCGACCGAGATGGTGGAAAAGTTGGAGTTGGAGACGACCAATCACCCGAGTCCATATAAAGTATCTTGGTTGCAGAAAGGACATCAGGTGAGTGTCACTAAACAATGTTTAGTTGAATTCAAGATAGGTGGATATAATGATAAAATTCTGTATGATGTCATTCCCATGGATGTATGTCATGTATTGCTGGGTAGACCATGGCAATATGACAGAAATGTGGTTCATGACGGGAGAATGAACACATATACCCTGGAGAAGGACGGAAGAATGCACAGATTTCTTCCGATAAAGGACAAGGAGGTGAAGCCGGAAGTAAGCAATACGATACTTCTCATGAGTGGGAAGGAACTTCTCATAGAGATGGAGAAGAAGGAAGATCCACAATTCTTTGTGGTCAGGAAACCGAGAATTGTCCTGACTAGCACAAGAGTGGATGACTTACCAGATGAGATTTAGGAACTGTTGGGAGAGTTCGCTGACATCATCGTGGACGAATTACCTCGTTCGTTGCCACCGATGAGGAGTGTGAGTCACCACATAGACCTCATACCCGGAGCGAGTTTGCCGAACACGGCTGCATATAGATTGACACTGCAGGAGAATGAGGAAGTCAAAAGGCAGGTACAGGATCTGCTGGACAAGGGACTGGTCAGGGAAAGTTTGAGTTCGTGTGTTGTTCCGACAGTACTAAGTCCGAAGAAAGATGGAGGCTGGAGAATGTGTACAGACTCCAGAGTGATAAACAAGATTACCATTAGGTATAGATTTCCACTGCCGAGAATGGATGATCTGATGGATTGCCTGAGTGGGGCAAATTATTTTTCGAAGATTGATCTCAAGAGAGGATATCACCAGATTCGCATGAGGGAAGGTGATGAATGGAAGACAACATTCAAGACAAACGAAGGTTTGTACAAATGGCTGGTCATGCCGTTTGGCTTGACAAACGCGCCGAGAACATTCATGAGACTGATGAATGAAGTCCTGAGGGATTTCATCAGAAAATTTGTAGTCGTATATCTGGATGATATATTGATCTACAGTAAGACAAAGGCCGAGCATTTGAAACATTTGGCCATTGTGATGAGGAAACTACAGTAGAAGAAGCTGCTGATAAACATGAAGAAGTCTTCATTCATGCAGACAGAGCTCATTTATTTGGGTTTTGTGATTTCGACGAATGAGTTGAAGATGGATCATGAGAAAGTGGAAGTGATCAAGAATTGGCCATCACCGAGAAATGTTTTCAAGGTGAGAAGTTTCCATGGTTTGGCTAGTTTCTACCGGAAGTTCATTAGGAATTTCAGTGGGATTAGCGCTGCAATGATGGACACAGTGAAAAAACGTCATAAAAATTTTCATTAGACAGCAGAGGCTGAGAAGAGCTTCAATCTGTTGAAGCGGAAGATCACAGAGCAACCAATTCTGGTGTTGCCAGATTTTCGGAAGACATTTCAAGTGAAATGTGATGCAAGCGGATATGCCGTAGGAGGGGTCTTGAGTCAGGATGACATGCCAATAGCATATTTCAACGAGAAGCTGGATGACGCAAAGCTAAAATACTCCACGTATGATAAGGAGTTTTATGCCATCATACAGGCATTGAAGAAGTGGAGGCATTACTTAATACCCAAGGAATTTGTATTGTACAGTGACAATCATGCATTGCAGTTTGTAAGTCAACAGGAGAAGTTGAACCAGAAGCATGCAAAATGGGTAGAGTACATGCAGAATTTCACATTCGTGATCAAACACATTTCAGGGACTGCTAACAAAGTGGCTGATGCTTTGAGCAGGAAATGTTTGTTGTTGCAGGAGTTCCGAGTCAAGACCTTGGGTTTTGAGAATCTAAAGGACATGTATGCCGGAGATGCAGACTTCGGAGAAGCATAAGAAGCAGCTGAGAATCCAGTTCTCAGAGATCGGAGCCCATGGACAGACTACATGATCCAGGAGGGATTGTTGTTCAGAGGCAATCAACTGTGCATTCCGAATTTCTCCATGAGGGAGAATCTACTAAAGGAAAAGCACATCGGGGGATTATCAGGTCATTTTGGTCATGAAAAAACATTCGCAAAGTTGAGCGAATCGTATTTTTGGCCGGGCATGCGAGCAGATGTCAAGAGGTTTGTTGACAGGTGTCAAATTTGTCAACATTCGAAGGGCTGAAAGCAGAACGCCGGTTTTTATCAGCCATTGCCCATACCAGAGAGACCATGGGAGGCGATAAGCATGGATTTTGTAATGGGTTTGCCGAGGACACAAAGAGGGGTTGATTCCATCTTTGTGGTGGTAGAAAGGTTTTTGAAGATGGCACATTTTATTCCGTGTCAAAAGACCAGCGATGCGACTCACATCACAAACTTGTTTTTCAAAGAGGTCGTTAGACTCCATGGATTACCGAGAAGCATAGTCTCGGACAGGGATACCAAATTCATAGGCCATTTTTGGAGGACGTTATGGAAGAAGCTAGGGACTAACTTAGCATTTAGTTCATCTTACCATTTGCATACAGACGGACAGACCGAGGTGGTCAACAGAAGTCTTGGAGACTTACTGAGGAGCTTGGTGACGGAGCACCGCAGTAGTTGGGACCAGATATTACCACAGGAAGAGTTTGCGTACAACGATTATGTGAATCGGAGTACAGGCAAAAGTCCATTTCAGATTGTGTATGGGACACAACCGAGGGGAGTTTCTGAACTCAGGGAGTCAGAATAGGCTACGACTAGCAGTGCTAGCACTAAAGAGTTCGCTGAGACGATGGAGGAACTTCACACGAAGGTGAAGCAGCGACTGCAGAAGTCAAATCAGGAGTATAAGCGCAGAGAAGATCAGCGTCGGAGACAACTTTAGTTTGAAGTTGGCGATCTTGTTCTAGCACACTTGAGAAAAGAAATGTTCCCAAGGGGAACATATAACAAGCTCAAGATGAAGAAAATCGGACCGTGCAGAGTCCTGAAGAAATTTGGAGAAAATGCATATGAAATTGAGTTGCCAGATGACATCGGGATATCTCCGATATTTAATGTTTTGGACTTATACCCATACAGGGCTGGAGAAGCAGAGACTGGAACTAAGGGACCAGTGATCCAGTGGCAGAAGCAGATGCTGATAGCAGAAAAGCCGCAGATGGAGTGCATACTGGACAAGCGAGTCGAAAAGAAGACCAGGCGGAAGCAGTATTTTGAGTACCCGGTAAAGTGGAAGAATCACCCGGTAGAAGATGCTAGCTGGGAAAATGAAGCAGTCATAAAAAAACATGGACAGACCGTGCAGGAGCTCATGGACAGGAGCCCATGAAATTTTTCAAGCCGAGGAGTATGATGCAGGAGCATCGCTCACTCATCAAGCGAGCCAGCGCGAGAACAGAAAGGACAGCTGGACAACGCCAAGACATATTTTTGAAATGCTTTGGAAATTGTTGCGTCGCTCTTTAATGAAGTCATTCATAAAGAAGCGCACTTTGTATATGTAATGGACCTTGAGCCTTTAAGCTCTCGTCCTTAGTAGATAGGAAGGCATTTAATAGATTTAATGCAGGTAGATAGAGTAGTTAAGTCTAGACTAGACAATTTTAGTTTCGAGAGGGAAAACGGATATAGACACCCTCCTTTGTACATTGTAAGATTTATTATTCAGATTATCAACCAGGAGCAAGAAGAGAAGAGCAAAACAGAGAATTGTATGAAGAACACCCATGTACAGGCATTGAATTAATAAAAGGAATCTTTGATTCAATTTCCTGGTTATGTGTTATTTCTCTGTGTGTTGATATTTTTCTCATGAGTATTTGCTTCCTGTCATGCATTTGCTTTTATATGCTGTGTATGTGATTTCATGGTTGGATTGAAATTTGAAAGAATGAGTGAATGAGTTTCAATTGTTTCTCTAAGTGATCCAGAGAATTCCTGCAAGGAGTGCAGTGGAATTGTCCACAAGGAGTGCGTGACTATAGGGTTTACTTGGAGATAGCTTTTGTTCTCATCTCAGAAGTGCAGATTTGGCACCGGAGCCGTGCAAGGCGTGCGCAGGCTTGACAAAGACTCAGAGTTGCGATTCTGAGCAAAGAGTTGAAGGATTTCTGCTGCAGGAGTGCGCAGGATCGAAGAGTTCCAATACTTAGTCGTATTTGGAGGTTTGCCGCAAGGAGTGCGGGCAACAAGTCTTCATAAAGACTTGTGAAGCGAAGACAAGCTCAGGAGGGATAGGCCTACAGTTCACCAAAGGAGAATTGTAGGGGTGTTGTGGAAATCCCGAGAGAAACTCCACAGGTTGCCGAGTGGTTTAACAAGTTCTCACAGAGGGAGCGTTTGAATCCATTTCGCAGAAATTAGCAAGAGAAGGATGGACGGTTGAAATCCCCTAGAGAGATTTCACGAGGACCCGAGGGCCGTTAGATCGTGCATAGGTACACAGAGGTTACCGTGTAAGTATTAGGAGCTCGAAGCTCAGGAGGGAGTAGCGCCGTCAATTTGGGTTTATAGGGATCGTTGGATCGACGCGTGCCATCGCATATCGGGATATTAGAATTTTCGTGGTCGTGGAACTCTTATATGACGAAATCGCGATTAGCGATTTCTCGAGAAGATCAGGGCCGTTGATCTCAGTGGAGAGACGTGGCACAAGATCCCGAAGAATCAGGGTTCGGCACTTCAAAACTCTTGGTGTCGAAAGAATCACGGAGAATGCGCGAAACCCCGAATTGCGATGGGTCCCACGGTGATAGCGTGTGGTGTTGACAGGTGGCATCGGGATATTGGGAATCGGGGATTTTGTTGCCGAGTTCAGGACTCGCTACTGTGCGAGGTCCGATTTCCCGATACGACAAGGGAGATCATCGAAGAACATTATGTGGGTGCGAGAACTTCCGATAAGGGAGTTGAAGAGCAAATTCATCTCTTCGGGCCAAAGTTAGAGAAGGTCCTGGTGATCGTGGACGTGCTGGGGTAACGTCCTTGCGTCACATCTCCTAGGGTTAGGTTTTTGGATGTCTAGGGTTTTTGACATTCTTTTTTATTGTAAAAAGGCCTTCAGAGCCTCATTGTAATCATCTTCTTGCAAATGCGAGTAGCCGTCACATCTCTTCTCAGAGATAAGATGCCACCATTCTAGCAAGTCTTTCACTCTGTATTTTTACAGTCTCTGTACATTTCTTTCATTAATAGAAATCGTGTATTATTGTATATTTGTGCTTATGGTTGCATCTCTGATACATTTCTATTATATTATTGAATATCTTTGATATCTCTGTGCATTTCTTTATTATATCTCCGATCTCATTTCGTGCCGAAAAGAATTTGGATCAGTGGTATCACAACAGTTTTCTCTTAATCATTTTTTTAGTGCATGTCCTCAACGAGGTCTGAGTATAGCAAGTTGGGTCTCGAGCTTGTCTCTCTTGAAGTCAATCTCTCTCACACACCCAAGAAACCCTCAATGGTGGAAGAAAAGAAAAACGACGAAGCAGACGATCTTATCTATCTGTTGCTTGAGCAAGCTCTCACGCGATAGAGGGACGAAATGATGGAGAATTTTTCCCACATCCTTAAATGTCTACCGATAGCATCAAACACATCTTCATCAAGCAACCACTTTGGAGGCACCTCGCCTTTCAAGGTACATGTTAATTTTGATATTCCTATATTTGAAGGAGAGATAGATGCAGAAGCCCTAGAAAAATGGTTAATTCTGTTAGAAGGTTATTTCTTTGTTCACAAATTTTCTGACAAAGAAAAGATCACTTTCGCACTCCTTACATCTCTCCTTCATGTCAAACATTGGTGGGAAACTTACTGGGAGAAAAGTTCCACAGAGGAGTCTGGAATATATGGGGCCGATCCCACTTGGGATTTATTTGTGGATGCGGTAAAGGAACAATATTACCCTGTTGGAAACTATGAGGACCAGTACATGAGATGGACCACACTACGACAAGAGAGGGGCCAAGCAGTTTCGGAGTTCACCAATACCTTCCATACCTTGCGCACCAAGATGGGTATCAAAGACTCTGAGCAACATTTGGTTCTGAAATACTGTGGGTCTCTACACAGATACATCCAGACTGAAATGGATTTTTTGGACATCTCATCACTCGGTGCTGCTTATCGATATACTGTTAAAATTGAGCAGAAATTTAAGCACCAGAACAAATGGGAATTCCGGTGTGCAAATCTACAACAACCAAAGTATGACAAAGACGACCCTAACAAACAGTGTCCTGAAAACTATTCCAAGACACAGGAAAAGAAGGGTCATGGGAAGACAAAGAAGGACACCAGAAAATGGTGTGATTTAGACAAAATCCCCTGGCACAACACCAATGAATGTCGCTCAAACTAGTCATTGGTAGCCAAGATCAAATACAAGGAGCCGAATCCTGATTCAGAAACTGATTTTGAAAATACTGGTAAAGGATAGATCATTGACACAGACCCCATTGCTATTTTCGTGACTGCAACAATTCAACCAGAAGAACCAACAGATCCTAAAGAGGGGGAGTGCCTTTTTCATTCATAGATGTGGGTGAAGGGGACCCCGTTGCATTTTATTGTTGATAGCAGAAGCTAGAAAAATGTCATCTCAGTAGAGGTTGTCAAACATCTGGGATTGTCAACAACACCACACCCACAACCATACAACATCGAGTGGCTTCGGCAAGGATGAGATTTTCATGTCAGCCAATAGTGTCGATTGTCATACGACATCCAACCCTTGAAGGATGAGGTATTGTGTGATGTTTCCCCACTCGATGTCTGTGATGTTCTCTTGGGCCAACCATATATGTGGAGACGCCATGTTGTTTATGAGTCTCGACACCGTAGTGTCATTGTTACTTTGGGGGGTCATCTCTATAGAATACCAGAGTTAGTTCCAACTATTGTTCCACCTAAAAAGTGTTGCAAGGTAGTATCTCATACTGCAAAATTCATCTTCTTCACAATCTGTTCAAAAGGGGAACAGAAGGACGCTGCAACCACTACAGTCTCACCCCCTGCACATTCTATCCAACAGAAGCAGGTTGAAAAGGTTGCAGCAAAGCATAAAGATTCCTTCTTCACACCTTCCTCTCATGTAGCTCGACTTGTTGAACAACCTCAACTTCAACAGGTTCATGACAGACTTCCACAAACTAAGCAGTGCGACGTCTCCAGAAATACAAGCAACTCACCAAGATGCAGATCCAACAAATGCTTTTCCCTCTCCCCTGGGAACTCAACACAATGGAGACCATTGCTTCCTAAGGAGGGAGGATTGATCCAGGTGGATATCGGTGGCCACCCACCTTTTTCGACTGGCTCAAAACAGTTTTCTAGAAATTTTGACAATTTACTATTTTTAGCAAGTTTTAACTTCCGGGGCCATTTTGAGGGCCTAAATGAAGGTTTTTCATGATCAAAGTTCTCAATGATAGCCAAAGGCATGAATGAGCCCCCAAAATGAATCTTCTCGATGATACCTTTCCAACGAGCTATCATACGCCTAAAACAGAGATTGTATGCAAAAGTTACGACCCCGAGAAGTTGATGTACTAACTTACCCAAATGGGGCCCACATGACTTTTGGCGCTTCATCTCCTAGGGTTAGGTTTTTGGATGTATAAGGTTTTTGGAATTCCTATTTATTGTAAAAAGGCCCTCAGAACCTCATTGTAATCATCTTCTTGTAGATGCAAGTAGCTGTCACATCTCTTCTCAGAGATAAGCTGCCACCATTCTAGCGAGTCTTTCACTCTGTATTTTTACATTCTCTGTACATTTCTTTCATTAATAGAAAACATGTATTAATGTATATTTGTGCTTATGGTTGCATCTATGATACATTTCTATTATATTATTGAATATTTGTGATATCTCTGTGCATTTCTTTATTATATCTCCGATCTCATTTCGTGCCGAAAAGAATTTGGATCAATACAAGCTCTTCTTCAACTTGCATACCAAATTGTCCTTCCCTTTGACCTCATATCCCTATGACTGTTGCATATAAATCTCTTCCTCCAAATCCCCATGGAGAAAAGTTGTTTTTACATCTAACTGTTCAAGATGAAAATCTTCTATTGCCACAAGACTTAAAATAGTCCTAATTGAAGTCATATTAACAAAAGGAGAAAATATTCCATCAAAATCTATACCTTTCTTTTGTGCATACCCCTTTACAACAAATATAGCCTTGTACCGTTTTTTCCCTCCATCTTCTTCCTTCAACTTGTAAACCCATTTATTCTGCAATGCTCATTTTCTTGCAGGAAATTTAGCCAAGTCCCAAGTCTGGTTATTTACCAAGGAATCCATTTCCTCTTTCATGCCTTGCTCCCACTTCGTTTTAGTGTCTACCTTCATTGACTCTTCATAACATTCTGGGGGTGTACTTAACCTAGTAGATATTCTAACAACACTTGCAGAAGTTTGAGGTACTTGTTGCTTCCATTATTGTACATTTTGATTTTTTTGTACCTTTTGAATTTCTTTTTCAGTGATCTCATCAATCATTGTTATTCTGATTTTTCTTTTTCTTGTATCTTTCCCCGCAAAGATCTTTGTACATGACCTTCTTATTGAATATGACATAACTACTCCTAATGATTTTGTGATTTTCATAATCCCATAAGCGATAACCAAAATCATTAATACCATATCCAATAAAGGTACACTTCTTTGATTTTTCCTCAAGCTTTGTTCTATTTTCTTTATCAATATGGACAAATGCTTCACAATCGAAAGTCTTCAAAAAATAATAGTTTACCTTTGTACATGTCCATGCCTCCTCTAGAATTCCACCATCCAAAGAGATTGAAGGTCTTATGTTTATTAAGTAAACAACAATATCTATAACAATTTCCTAGAACTATAAGGGAAACCATCCATGCAATCTCATACTCCTTGCACGCTCCATGATTGTCCTATTCATCCTTTCTGACACACCATTTTTTTGTGGTGTTCTTGGAACCATCTTCTCTCTACAAATCTCATGGTATGAACAATAATCATCAAAATCCTTGCTACAATATTTACCTCCATTGTCTGATCTGAGACACTTCAACCTTTTTCTTGTCTCATTCTCAACCAAAGCTTTCCATTTCTTAAAAGTATGAAAACATCATATTTTTGTCGAAAGCAATAAACCCAAGTTTTTCTAGTTGCATCATCAATAAAAGTAACATAATAATGAAAGCCAACAAGAGATGATACTTGAGTTGGTCCCCATACATCTGTAGGCACAAGATCTAACCTTTCACTCTTCTTTTATTTTCCGACTCTGAGAAATCTGACTCTCTTTTGTTTTCCATAAACACAATGCTCACATAAATCCAGATCAATTTGTTTAATATTTGGCAACACATTTCTTTTTTGAATTATTTGCATCCCCTTCTCACTCATGTGTCTAAGCCTATGATTCCACAATGTTGTATCCACTTCTGTAGAAGCTAAATAGATAGAAGAATCAGTATTACCAGTACATAAATACAATGTACCTACCTTCTCTCATTTTGCTATCACCAATGATCCTTTGGTGACCTTCCATGCCTTATTTGTAAATATAGATATACAACCTTCACTTGCCAACTGCCCTGTTGAAATTAGATTTTTTCTTAGATCTAGAACAAGTCTTACCTCTTTCAACAACCATTGGTTTCCATTCCTTTGCTTTATTTTTACCTTTCCCATTCCAACAAATATTGCATGGCGCATCATCACCCAAATGAACCTGTCCAAAATCACCTTGAACATAATCTAGAAAATGTTTCCTATGGGGTGTGACATGAATTGAAGCCCCTGAATTTACTACCAAAGACTTAGAAATATTATCTATAGAAAGAATCAAATCATCTTGTAACACATCACCTGTTACATTTTCTTCCTGATTTTTCTCCTGTAGTCCATCTCTTTGTTTCTTTGGAGCTTTGCAGTCTTTCTTTAGATGTCCTTTATCCCCAAAATTCCAACACTCTATCTTTCCCAGTATGGATTTGGATCTACCCTTCCTAGAATTCTCGTCGTTCCCTTAGCCCTTTCCTCTATCATTTTTTCTTCCCCTGTTGTCCATGTTTAACACATCACTTGATGTCTCACTTGTACTTTTCCATCATATTTCCTTGCTAAGTATAACACCAACAACATCATCAAATTTTAAAGTGTTTGAACTAGAGACAAAGTTACTTACAACCATGACCAAGTTGTTCCATCTTTCTCTCAATGAGAAAATGGTTAGAAGAGCCCTAACCTCATCATCAATGTCCACTTTTACATAACTTAGCTTATTAGTAACCATATTAAATTCATTTAAATGATCTGCAACATACCCACCTTCTTACATATTCATATTAAATAATCTTTTCATTAGAAATACCTTATTGGACATCGAGAGTTTTTCATATAGTTTAGCCAATGCATCCATCAACTCCTTCATTGTATTTTCTTTCGAAATATTGAAATCCATCGACGCTACCAGGATCAACCGTATCGTTCCTAGTGCCTTTCTATTAAGAACCTCCCATTCTTCGTCCTTCATGGCCGTCAAATTATTTGTTATTCCACCCAATTGTAGGAATAGATCCTTCTGATATAAATAATCTTCCATCTGCATCTTCCATAACTGGTAGTTTTGATCGTTAAATTTATCGACCCTAAAATTCCATCTTCCACCATTGCTCCCACTCGAACCAGGAACCCTTTTTTTCTACGAGTTACCTTTTTCTCTAATACCAATTGTTAGAAAAACATGATCGAGGAGAAATAAAATAAAAAACAAATGCGGAAATAAAACACAAAAGATACACAATACAATAGAGACACAAATATATGTGGTTGGTTCACCTAGTGTGGGCTACGTCCACCAGAGAAATTTCCAGGTCCTTCCTTTTTATTATCCAACAAATGAAGGGATACAACCTACAACACACCCTTTGTAACTTCCTTTTCTTTCTCTCATAGTCTCCTCTCTCAGAATACAATATTCGTGATGATACATAGCCACAATACATTACCCTCATAAAAGAGGGTTTCCTTCTAGGGAAAAACCCCTAACATAACTTCTATCGTCAGATTTGCGACCTTATAATGAATGGTCCATATTTACTATGAAATTACAATATACATTTATAAGACAATTTTTCCTTTAGGGGACTGCTTGCCCCCGGACCCCCCAGCTGGGGGGATGAGCCCCCCGGACCCCATAGGGGGGCCAAGCCCCCCCTGCGACCCCCCA
>ML875788.1:0-11521 GCA_009831015.1 Picea engelmannii
CTTTACTGTTAAGGGTAGTAAGCATGAATCAGGTAATTTTGTTCTTGAATTCACATATTATCATTCGTTTCAGAATACCTGAATGTTTATTTTTCGATAATGCTTCTTATTTTTCTTCCTTGGACATGAATGTTTTTTCTTTAGAAAAAGGGATTAAGCTAAAATAATCTGTTAATTATTATCCCTAAGGAAATGGTTTGGTTGAGTAAAAAAAAACAAATATGATTAAAATAATAAAAAGAACAGTGTCAAAAAATCACAAAAATTGGCATAATGCATTATATAACGCACTATGGGTTGACAGGGTCACTCCAAAATCATCCATCGGTAATTCTCCTTTCTTCCTCATTTACAGAAGAGAATTTATCCGTCCTCCCCATGTATTTCTCCCTTCACTTCAATTATATCAGAAAGTTCAGGAGGGAGGATGTCCCCCTTTAGAGAATGAAATAAACACTTTACTAAAATTAGAAGAAGTTAGGACACAAGAAAAACATAAATTGGACAAACACCAACATATTGTTAAAAACTGGTTTGATACAAGTTCGTCCTTGGATAGACACTTTTACGTAGGATATTTGGTCCTCAAATGGGACAAAGCACATGAGGATAAAGGAGAACACACTAAGTTTCAAAACCTGTGGATGGGACCTTTTGTCATTCAGAAAAATTGGGTCCTAACTCCTTTCGTTTGCATAACTTGGAAGGACAGCTAGACACTTTTTCAGTGAATGGCCAGAATCTCAAGAAATACTTTGCCTGAGTGGAATAAGACCCACCCCCTCCCTGTAAATATTCCTAGCTATTTATTTTTTTTTGTTTTTTTTTGTTTCATTATTTTTGTTACTTTCTTTGTTTTATTTTTTATTTTTTGAAGAGTTATTTCTAAATCGCAATCCATTATCGAGGGGAATTTTTATAACCATATTTATCACCAACGACAGTTTGAAACAATTCAAGCATCTTAAATTAAATTTTTTAACTCAGATCAGTGATTTGTAAGACAATTATTCTAGAAGTCTCTGCCAGAATATTGTTCCTGAATTTCTGTCAAGATCTTGGGGAAGTACGATCACCTATAAAAATTTTACACCATCCCAACTCTAATGACATTAAATCAAAGCGCTTCCCCATCGTTGAGATGATTTCTTGATTTAAATCTAAATGTCTGAACCATGATTAAAACTATCAGTTCTTAAAGAACAAAAAAGAAATATTAATGATCGATCATATATCTGCCTGACTGTCAAATATTCAGTATCTCCCCTCTCTCTCGTCATCATGAAATCTCAAAATTTTATCATTATAAATGACTAAGGAGAGTTGGAAAAACTTCAATGTGTGGGAAATGTGTGTAAACCCATTGGGGTACTAAATAGGCCCGCTGGCAGTGGGTAAATGCGCACATGATACCAAGACAACTTCATCGGGGTACTGAACAAGCCTATTGGCAGCGAAGCAATGTCAGGGATGTTTTTAAGTTGATCATATAACAAAAATTTTATATCATGGATAGACGACTTTTGATTGGGATTAAAGTACTTGAGTGGGTTAAATGACATCCAAGTTAAGGCTATGAATTCCTTCTGGCAGCAGTGGCCTTGTCAACGGTATTGAAGTTACCTTTATAAATATCGTCACCTTTTGATAAAAAATATCTTTTAGTTTATAATCATCTGTTAGAGAAATCTTTGCGAGTATGACTGTATTAATTTTTCTGAGCTAATATTAATATTTTTAATCTGCTTCAAATTTGTTTTAAGTGATTTTCGAATATTTCTTTTCCCTGATACAATTTTTTGATGATGCAGAGATAAATGCTTCACCCAGTGAGTCGCCATTTTTGGCAGCCAAATATTCATATCGCTTCAATGATATTTGAAACACAAACATGGCAAATGCAATTTTTATGAGCTGCCTAATTTTTATTTAGGAAGAGTTTGATTATGGTTTTTTGAGTAATTTCTTGGTTGATTATTTTGTTTTGAACTATATTTTATTGATAAAGGACTCGTTTACCCATTTCAATTTCATGAATGCCAAGCATAAAATTGAAATCTTCTTCTAAAAAAACATTAAATGAAATCTAAAGGTTTTTCTTCTTGTAAAACCAAACAATCCTTTAAAACACCTAAAATCACAAAAAATGTAACCTTGGTGAGTATATGGTTATGTGAAAATTTTACAACATAAGGATGGAACCCAATCATAATCGATTTATGTTAGGCTTAAATCAATTTTGAAAGTATTGATTATTACTTTACCCTTTGCGATTTTGGTTCTAAATTTATGACATTACCATATGATCTGAATGTTTCTTTAAACTGTTATGTCACGGTCTAATCAATGTATTACCTAGCTAGTGACTGTGCTCTGAAACCATTACCTCTCTATCCTGTTCACTAGAGATTACATTCATTTCATCGTTTAGATGGTGCTTCGTAACTGGGGTGTAGGTTCTTACCAGGCAAGGTGGTTTTTTAGTGTTTCATCCTTTGGTTTGGTGGTTTAATCAATATTTAGGGTGGAAGTCATCGTAGCATCCTCCCGAGCTCTTATTTTTCGGGTCACCTTTGACCATGCAAACTATACCTTTTTTTTTGGGTTGGCTCAAGCTCAGACCCCTCCATTCTGCATCTTTTGGTATATCATGTGCAAGCTAATGTCTCTTGTAGTTAGGGTGGAGCTGAATGGCTCAAAGGATCTGATTTCTCACAACGATGTTGTATACGACCTCTTCCTTTTCGGTTGGGTTAAATTTGTACAGTCATTTGAGGGTTTTAATATGGAAGTCGCACAAGACTTTGCCAAGAATTTTGATGGTGCAAAATCCAAAGTAGGTGACCTACAGTTGCAAGTAAATGAATAATACATAATAAAGGCCACGGGTCTATTGCAGGAAGGGGACTGTTGGTTCAAAAACTTGAAGATAGAGGGTATCCGATGGAATTTACTGATGGTATCCAGAAAATTGTGCTATAACGTAAAAGGTACGCCCATCCAGTTGTTCAAAACTTGTTGGCATGGCTTGATGTTGATAATTAAACAATTCTTCACCTACGAGGGACACTATGGATTGGTGTTTTTATTTCATGTACGGTATTGATGGTCTTCTTGGGTTTTAAGTTAAATTTTCCATTTTATTTGCTTAGGAGATTCTAGAATATTTCCATTTTCTGCCAAAGACAAAACCCTAACTCTGAGTCCAATCTATTCCACCATGGTTTTATTCAGGTTTTGGTTAATGCCCAATTGTTAAAGATAGGAGATAGTTGGAAAATTTCTCTCATTAGGAATGGTTTTGTTTCATTACCATATGAATCTGTCCATAATTTACCTTTGTGTGTTGATGAGACTACCAGTCCAAGCATATTGTCCCACTCTCTGTAAAGTTTTCTAGTTGAAATACAAGTCTCGAAAGACCCTATATTACCTCTCGATACTCCTATTGAGTTTCATCCGATAGCCAAGGTCACCTCCAAGAAGCATGAATTCGTTCCAAAGAAATCCTTGGAGGAAATTCTGAGTCATTTAAAATATAAGACACTAGTTTCCCCTGATCATGTACAGAACATGGTTAGTGAGGATAAAAATAAAATCAAAAGACAAGGTAGGAAAGTCACACATAAGGTTAATGATTTATATTTTCAAAATAAAAGGAGTGGTAGACTTATGTCAAGGATGATCAGGAATCGACATCAGAACCTTGATAAACCCATTCCTACAGTTTTCATTGATGATACTATCTCTATCGAGGATGCCAGCTTTAATTCCACTAGAGGGGATTCACCCCAATACGATTTTGTTTCAAACCTGCCTCCATTTTTAAAGGAGCAAGAGGTATTTTGTGGAATCCAGTATGATTTGAAAAGGGTTATGGTGCAAGAAAAACCATTGAACTCAGAGAATACTCGCCCCCTACCAAGATTGGAATAGGTATATTGTGAAGAGTGTTTCACTTGGATCTATAGGTATTACCAATATATCCCTTATTTGCAAGCTCAAATTAATCAAGTTATGTCTCGTAACTTGGTACTAGAAAGAGAAAACATGGATATGAGAGCCAGTGTTCAACAAACTTCCCCCAGAGTTAGCAAAATATTCTGGAAATCAGGAGATATCGTTATAAAAAAATCATCCAACTTCAACGCTGTTATGAATTCTAAATTATCTGAAGCCTATTTTTCGAATGTTTAATGGGTAAATTTTTTTCTTGAAATTAACGTTTTTTTTGTTTTGTTATAACAAAAATTGTTTTATTTTATTAGACTAGCTACATAATAATAGATTTTGTAGCTTGTCTTTAATTAGTTTTATTAGATTGTTTTTTCTAAATTAAATTTCGTTTTTCTTCTCAGGTGTGAAGAGGATCAATTTACAAAGGTTGACGGGACAAGAAAATCATTGGAGATGCTCCAAATTTGCAAGTTTCTCTTTAAAAATAGTTTCAAGAATATTTTAATTGTGTAACTATTTTTGAATGGTTGTTACAAAAAACCTATATTTTAGTTATTTTTTGGAAAATAATTTATTAAGGATGGATCTGTATCTATATTAGAAGATATGAGAAATAGATCATGAACATAGTTTAAATATTGGGGCTTTCCCAGAGATAAGGGCATTCTTTTGGGGACTTGAAGATGGACTTATTTTTTTGGGAATGATATGAAATGCAGTTTACTATTTGGCTTTAGTCCTTATGTAAATTGTACAATGTGATTCTGGTCATATTACTTTCATATATTTATGGGCATGAAAATGTATATGTTATCAATTAGCTTTAGTTTGTTCAACAATAATGTGTTCATGTTGTTCTTATATCTTGCATGGTCCATTATTTATTGGTTATCATAATCCATGTGGATAATCAAATGTTTGAACGTTTTTTGTTTACGTCAAATGTTAGAATTTGATCATATCATTTGTTGGAGATTGGAATTGATTTTGTCTTCATATTTTGAATAATATAAATCCACATGAGAAAAATACATTTTTCTTTTTGTTTATTATAGATTTCTTTCAAAATATAAAATTCCTTGAGTTATTTCAGGAAATATTATTCTTTTCTTCTTGCCATAGATTTATGCTTGGCAACAGGTTAAGTGGAGGTTACATTACACAGAAACACAAAAATAGCTTAGTACTCTTTATTTACCATTGATCAACATCAGGTTACTTAGTTTTCCTTCTAGTTGATTTATTTACTTTACGACTGAGTAATGATTAAATCATCCAAACTTTAATGCTTTGTTCATTACAGTTATATCATTTTGAATCATACTCGTTATTTTTTTGGTTTTCTACTTATAGTAATAGAACAATTTCCTTAGTCTTATATCTTATTCAAACATTGTTTCAGTAGTTAAACTTTAATTTTCACAAATCTTTATGAAATCCTTGTATCTATACGTACATACTGTATATGGGTAAATTCACAGAGCTGGGTAACACTTTCGTGACAATCTCATCTCCAAAATTTCGAAAAAAATTCTTTCGGCCGAACTAATATTATTTTTCAACTGAAAGCTATTTGTTTCGACCGAACTACTTTTCGGTCGAATAATGGAACGTCAAATCGAACGGTACAATGATGTTGCCCTCGATTTTCGTGTAGAAATTTAGTCAAACTGATTTTTTCCATCCGGCAATATCCTTTTGGTCGAAAGATATTTAGGCCGAAACCATCGTTCGACCGAAACATTCTTTCGGTCAAACTATTCTTTTGGCCAAAAAATGACTTATATATTAACTGGACATCGAAAATGTAACATTTTTATTGACTGTGACTGTGACTGACTGAGTGGTGTTGTGTGAGGGACTGAGTGTTGGTGTGGCATGATTTTGGCGCGAAAATGTTGGTGTGTTGGTGTTGGTGGGCGCTTTTTTGGGCGGTTGTGTTGTCGTGTTGGTGGGTGCTCCTTTGGGTGGGTGGGATGAGCTTCAGGTAAGCTAAAAATTCCCACTGATATTTTAGTTTTTCTTTTTCTTTTAATTTTATTTTTTAATTTAAATTTCAATTTATATCTCGGCCTCTATAGCCAAGCCGTGGGCACGGACATGCTATCGTGTTGGTATTGGTGGGAACTCCTTCAGGTGGTTGTGTTGGTGGGTTCTCCTTCGGGCAGGCAGGCCGAGCTTCAGGTAAGCTCAAAATTCCCACTGCTATTTTAGTTTTTGTTTTAATTTTAATTTTTTTTTGTAATTTAAATTATGTTAAATTCTGGCACCTTTACCCAAGTCGTGGGCACGCCAATGACTTGGCCATAGGGTTGGGCCTCCGTGGCCAAGTCACAGTCCACTAGACTATGACTTGGTCACGGGGGGGCAACTTTGTGGCCAAGTTGTTGGCGTGCTCACGACTTTGCCACAGGGCTGGGCCCCGTGGCCAAGTCACAGTCCAATGGACTGTGACTTGGCCGCAGGGGCCTAGCCCTATGGCCAAGCCATTGGCATGCCTATGGCTTGGCCCCTCCTATGGCCAAGTCATAGTCGAAGGGGGAGGCCAGCCCTATGGCCAAGCCGTATGCACGCCAATGGCTTGGCCACAGGTTTGGGCCCCTGCAGCCAAGTCACGTTCCACTAGATTGTTACTTGGCCATGGGGGGCCAACACTATGGCACAATTTAACATTTTTCATCTTTTGATATACTGTCATTTTGATATATAATTATTTTGAAAACAATTTTTTGGAATACTGTCTTTGGTATATTGTCATTTGATATACTGTCATTTTGAAAATAATTTTAATATTTGTTTATTCGTCTTCTATTTTTGTATAACATAGGATAAGTTCTGACAGTTAAAATGTCGATAAGTTTCTAGTTTTTTATAAATCCATAATTCTGCACTTCTACCGTTATTTTCATCTTCTTTGTATGCCCCTTTCAAAATATCACCAGTTTTGCAAAGTCTTATAATTAGAAATAATGGCATGCTTTATATAAAAACAATATTATTATTAAATATTTAACCTTTAACTCACTAAAATATTTACCATATTTATCGAGAAGATCCTTTGCAGTATCCCATCTAACCATAATATATTATACACTATAACAAGTAAACTATGCATGTTGGAAAATATGGAAAATATATTGAATGATCAAATTTCAAAACAAAACATCCTAGAAAAGCATTTTCTAGATCACAAAGATAATGTAATAATATCACCTAAAATACTCCATTAGCATCATTGTAGACATTACCATTTAGAAACATTAATTTTGTGACAATTAAGACTCACACAATTGCATCTTCTTCAAAATATATATGCCATTAAAACTCACATTACTATTTGTAGAAATAGGCTTCATTACCACCATAAATTTTGTGACAATTAAGAATCACCCCATTGCATCTTGTTCAAAATATATATCCCATTAAAACTCACATTACTATGTTTACAATAGTTTATGATGCACTTACATTTGAAATTATTGTCATGATTGCTCTCAATCAACATGAATTGCCACCTTATATGACTATATTTTATCTAGATTTCTAACTCCAACTAAGCCTCACAAATATTACATTTCCTCCACCTCATCTTAATTCATATCAGGAATATGAACAACCCTCATACCCATCCCATGTAACATGACAATAAAGGAATTAGTATAAAAACTCAATGACATAAACAATGCTAATTGGAAGTTTATCAATGGCATATAATCCATGTTCATGCAAGACCTTCACCTCTTCGTGATTAAAACATCTTGATATTATTAGTGGGTGTGTGAGGTTATGAATATTAAACTCTTTGTTTTGGGGATTCTAATGCATTGCATTATATGTGGTCTTAGTGGATCCAACCATAGGGAACTTTTAAGGAATCTTAAAGAAATGGTCTAAATTTCTAATACACTTTTTTAGTGTATCCAACCATAGGGAACTTTTAATGAATCTTAAAGAAATGTTATAAGGAATATTTACGTGGTCTTAGTGGATTCAACCATGTTCAAAGAGTATGAACACAATATTGAGTTAATTTTGGGTAGTTATTCACTCAATGTTAGATTTTATTGCTCTCTATATTCTCAAAAGAGTGAGAGAGAGTAAATGGATAAAGACATACATTAGAAGTTGAAATCATGCGTCTCCACAAGAATGTATTCTCTTCTCTAGTGATATTAGTAAAAAAGAAGGATAAGTCTAAAAGGATGGTCCTAGAATATAGGAAATTTAATAAATTGCGCTTAAAGATAATTTTATCATTCCTACCATTAATAAATTATTAACTTGTATCAGTAATCCCCTTGCTTATTGTTTTACTGAATTGATTTCCCTTGGCAAACCCAACTTTTGATTTCAATGACTTCGATGTGTGGGTTTTATTGATTATTATGAAAATATTGTGGTTTTATCTTCTGTACCTTATCCCTTTAGTCATCAGTTTGTTCCTGAGCAGTCGGCCATGAGCCGAATCGACAACTGTCACTTCAGTGTTTAAAGACCTATAGATTCAAATGCCCTTCTTTTATGTGCATGGATGATGAGTGAAGGATAACAATTTTCCCTGTTGTCTATCCCTTTACTTATCTTTGAGTTGATTGATTCATGGATGAATGTTTAGTCTTTGTGACTTTTTATGAATGAGTACCTCTGCGGATTGATTGATTAAAACTTTGATTTCTCTATGTGTTTTTAATTGCTTGAACTTGGGTACATCTTTGCATTTTTATTGATAAACTATGCATTGTGAGTGATAAACCTTTGGTTTGAATGACAATCCCTTGGCGAACCCAACTTCTGATTTCAATGACTTCTTTGTGTGGGTTTTATTGATTATTATGAAAATATTGTGTTTTTATCTTCTGTCCCTTATCCCTTTAGTCATCAGTCCATGCCTGAGCAGTCGGCCATGAGCCGAATCGATGGTCGTCACTTTGGTGTTTAAATACCTATAGATTCAAATTCCCTGCTTTTCTGTGCATGGATGATGAGTGAAGGATAAGAATTTGTTCTGTTTTCTATCCCTTACTTATCTTTGAGTTGATTGATTCATGGTTGAATGTTTAATCTTTGCGCCTTCTTATGAACGAGTACCTGTGCAGCTTGATTGATTAAAAATCCAATTTCTCTCTATGTTTTTTAATGCTTGAACTTGGGTACTGTAACATTCCGCTCTTACGCGAAGTAAAGTTATTCCCAACGACGGAATGAAGCGAGGCGAGCCAACGCGGCTAGGGCCCAAACCCTAGCCGCCTCCCGTCTGGATTTTCGTTTGCAGGAGCTCGGATGCAGCCGTTCAGAGCGTTCCTCCCGCGATTTGCACGCCAGAGCGTCCCTCCCACGATTTGCAGCGGCCAGAACGTTCCCCCTGCAATCTGCACGCGGTTTTGAGCAGCGGTTGTGCCTCTGCAAATTTCTTGTATGAAGGTGGTCGCTGCCTTGCTACGATGGACCTAAAAACGAATGCCGAGATGGAAGAAGATCCACTGGAAGCATTCAAAGCATTAGTCCTCTCGGCAGGACCTAAATCCAAGCCTCCTATATCATCTAAGTTTGTTAAGAAGATGGAGGAGATCCCTTCGCTGGAGCTGACTCCAGAGGAGCCTTGCAATCTTGCCCTCATTCTAGCAGAAAATGCCCTCATCGGTAAGTTTACAGGGTTATGGCCCAGCCCCAAAATGGTGGAGGCATGGATGGATGATCGTTGGAAGTCACTGATACAGGGAGAAGTCTCTTTGTGCGCAGTAGGTAGGGGTTTTTTTGTCTTCAGTTTCTCGAGGACAGAGGATCGTGATCTAGTTTTCAGCTCTGGACCCTATTTCATGGGGGCGAGAGGGCTGTTCTTAGCCCCCTGGACACTTGACTTCAATCCCGGAGCCGAAATCACCGCAGCCCTGGTTTGGGTTAGACTGCCCCATCTTCCCTTGCATCTTTGGGGGAGAAGATCTCTGGAGGAGATTGGAAACAAGCTCGGGCGTTTCCTGGACAGTGTGGAGCCGAAAGGGGATCAGTTTACCTGCACTCGAATTTGTGTTGAGGTTAACCTCGAGACAGGCCTTCTGGAAGCCATTAATCTCTCCCTGGGGGAATGGTTCCATATCCAAGAGCTGGACTATGAGAAGATTCCCTTTAAGTGCTTCCGGTGCCATGCTTACGGTCATTTCGCAAAAATCTGCCCCAAAGCCTCTGGGGAGCCGAGACCAGTCAAAGAAGATGATTTTCAACCAGTTTCTAACAGACGAAGGTAGAAAAGGCGAAAGGACCCACTTTAGCAGGCTCCGAAGGCCACTCAATCAGCAGAGGCAACTCTAGAAAATAAAAACAGATTTAATGCGTTGAAGGAAGATGAATCCCTAGACCCAGAAACAACAGTAGTTAAGGGAAATCCTCCGATAGACGAAATATTTCCGGATACCAACCCTCCAGAATCAGTAGCAGCGAGAGGAATTCAGGACTCAAATCTGGAGCCCCCTGACCCTGCAGGTCTAGTTGTTTCAACCCCCTCTAGCGGCTCTGTGGAAACTCCTGACGCTGCAGACAGTTCAGTTCCGTCTCCACCCCTTACCCGAGGGAGAAAGACCAACAAGGCATGCAGAGAAAAGGAGGCTACCTCCAACATTTCTTTAGGTTCTCAGAAAAATTTGGATCCCTTTTTTAAGGGGAAAGTCTCATCCCACTAGGTTTTATGATTTGCTTCTGTCTACTATTGTGCTCACAATTTGTGAGAATTTACTCATGTATGCATTTTTGTCAGCTTCTCGACTTAGCTCAAGAAGTAAAATGGGATCGGATTCCCAAGATTTTCACAAGAAGGTTGGCACCAGTATTAGGGGTCACCAACCTTCTTCAGCTTTGTAACTCTCTGATTCTGGTTTGCCAGGAAGGCACTTAATACACTCTAACCGTTCTCATCAAAAAAAAAAAAAACATTCCGCTCTTACGCGCACTGAGAAAACTTATTCTTTGAGAACACTTGCTTGCAAGTGATCCATATTTTATACTATTGGGAATTTGATTATGATTATGAGGCGTTATGGATTGATGACATCTTATTTTGCTGTATTGACATAGACAGGTGCTATTGACTCAGTTTTCCAGAGTGTGCATGATTTTGGACCTCGAGGACGCAGAGGCATTGGTGAAACCCCTTGGAATACGGATTGAGTTAGGGAGTGTATTATTGGGGGTTTGATTTTTTTATATATGGCATTTGTTCATCTGATTAGATGATATGATTATGGATATTATTTCTGACATGATTCGTTGATGATGCAAGATGACGATAGCTTGTCAACCAGACTCACATGTGGATTATAGGGGTCATGCACGATAACTAGAGACGTTGAGGGAGAGGTGTGGACAACAACCCTGCCACAACCTACTAGCACTCCCATCGTGGCTTGAACTGTAGGTTAACAATTACCTAGTACGAAAAGACCCATGATGTCGTGAGGGCCGACTGTGATAGTTGCTCACGATGATTCCAAGGGGCGCGCAATAAGGTAGGGGCCTTATTCCTTAGAGTCCCTTTATATCCCACAAGATCACCTGGCGGAGTATTCACTCCAGG
>ML875789.1:7061-18541 GCA_009831015.1 Picea engelmannii
TGGACCCGATATGTTGAAATAAATGGAACAACAAGTGACTCAGATAAAACAAAATCTGAAGGTCGCTCAGAACCGACAGAAAAGTTATGCTGATCAAAAGAGAACTCCAAGAGAGTTCAAAATGGGAGACCATGTATATCTCAAAATTAAGCCCAGAAGGAGCTCCCTGAAAATGGGAGCTTGTGCCAAATTCGCACCCCGATATTGTGGACCCTTTGAGGTTCTAGACAGAGTGGGACCTATAGCCTATTGGCTAGCACTTCCTCCCACAGTAAAAGCACATAATGTTTTCCATGTTTCATTATTGAACAAATATGTACATGATGCTAATCATATAATTGACTGGTCTATGATCCAGGTGGAACCGGAGGGAGAATTTCTACCAGAACCCCAATGCATATTGGACAGAAAGGAAACCCAGCTCCGGAACAGAACCATTGCATAGGTCAAGGTGCAGTGGAAACATTTTGGCCCAGATGAGGCTACATGGGAAACGAAAGATGCCATGAAACTGGCATATTCGATTTTGTTTACTTCTGTACATGAAATTCATGTTAATAGATAAGAACATTGAGGACGATGTTCCTTTTTAAGGGGGAGGGAATTGTAACACCCCATTTCCCACAACTTGTAAATATAACTGGACTGGCCAAGAACTATGGCAAAATCATAAATGTGAATATGTGATGTAAATGGACCTTGAGGAAGAGGTCAATGAATGTGAATAACATTCTGAATTTATGCAGGACTACTGATGAGGGGGTGTGCAGAAAAGAGACCACGATGGCGGTGGAAGACACCTGAAAAGGTGGCGTTAACTTCCACCGAGAATTAAAAATACCGTATTTGGACTCCACTGGCCCGGAGAACCAAAAGCGGCTCGCTGGCCCTGAAATTCAATGCCTCACAGGCTGGTAGGCGGATGGCTTGATGAGGGATGGGATGGTGAACCACCCATCCGTGGAGCTGTCAGGCCTGATCGATGTGAGGGTAATCGTGCCACACACAACCTCGCGAGAGGATAAGGCGTATGGCAGAAGCGATTAGGAGGGAAGACACGAGGGGAACTCTAGCATTACGCAGAATGAGTGATAGCAGAGAGGAAGGACTGCAACCTTCGGTCCTGGTCACTGGCTGACAGAGAGACGCGGTCTCAGAGCATCATGGTCTCATCTCGACGGTGGCTAGTGGTAAATCCGTTTGGAGTCGTTGAGCCTACGGTTGGGTGGAAACGAGCACCCCTCTCAGCAGTTGCACCCACTTCTGAAATTATTTCTGATAAGTGTTTTGCCTCTGGCCTCCTGATATATATGTATATGTGCTTGTTCTGATAATTATGCTCGTAAGTTGAAAAACGATGAATAAATTCATTATAAGGATGACGGTATGGTGTTTTGAACAGTGCTAGTACTTAATATATATTCATATGGAACGCCTACATAGGATTTATGTCTTCATGAATTCGTTATGTGTGTGCATACTGGTCAAATTCAGATTTCATGTCTGGTTCTCGGGAGGATGACATTCTTACATACCTCAGGTAGTACCCCGAGTAAGTCTCCCCAAAGAAATACCTTCCTCAGAAAACCCATCAAGAACCATGAAGGCGGTCGCGAAGGCTTAAGGCCTTAGAAATCCTGGATGAGGAGGAATGATTCCTCTTGAGGGCCTAGATGTTAGCATAGGGATGAGGTAACAAATCGATGGATGAGATCCCATTAGGAGATCTGTGGTCACTCATGACCGTTAGATCGGAAGAAGAAGATGGAGTGTTAAGTGCCTGAACCCTGATAGGTATAAATCAATGGACGAGATTTCGTCGGGGAATTTGTGGTCACCCGTGACCGTTAGATTTTTAGGAGAAAGTAGGGGGGGTTAAATGCCTTACCCCTTTGTTTTCCTGTGTCTTCGTGGGTAGTGAAGAGTTTAGGACCGTAGGTCCCCAAGGTTCATGAGAGTATCTGGGCCGTGGATCTTTCCCACGCCCAGGGAGTCATGGAAGAATGCATGGGTAGGAACCATTAGGAACCGTCATATCTCGGTTGAAATGCCCGACAGTCGTTGGATCTGTCAAGAGTTACCTGAGGGATAAGACTCCAGGGTATCGAGACTTTTCCCCGGGATAGATCCGAGCTGTCCGATTAATGGAGGCCATGTGTCGCGAGATCTCTCATATTGGGATATCGACATTCGAGAAATCGGAGTTCCTGAGGTCGTGAAAGTCAGGACATCAAAAGTCTCGAAAATGCGAGGAGTGATCTGAACCGTCCATACATTTGGGATGCGTGTCAAAGATCTGAAGGGAGTCAGAGTTCAGCATTTCGCGAGTCCTAGGGACCAAGTGTCCAGGACATCAGAGGTTGCCAAATCCCGAGAGTTAACTAGGACCGTCCATCAAAGGAGGACGCGCAGCAGCAATCGGAGTCGTCGGGGAAAGTCCCGAAAGGAAGTCGTCTATCGACATGTGGGTCATCGGGATATCAGGAATCCCGGTGACAAGGTGTCTATGCAATTCGGAATCGTGAAACGTGAAACCCCAATTAGTGGGGGACAACTGTCAGTACAACAGAGAATCGGGATTCGAGGAGTCGGGAATCCCGTGGATGTAGGTATTGTGGTATTAGAATCCCCATAGACCCTATGGGGGATGAGACTGCGGTCACAGGGATTGTGGTCATGTGAGCTAGGAGCCTAGCTGGGAGGGCTAGTGCGAAAAAGGGGCGTTCACATTTCGACGTTGGAAAGTCCGAACCCCGATGGATAGAAGAGATTCTGTCGGAGGATCTTAGGGTCTGTCCTAACCGTTAGATGTGGAAACAAGACGTTAACTTAATCCAGGACGTAGTTATGCTTTAGGATAAGAGGCGAGCAGATATGAACGACCATAATCCACCCGCCCAGATCTACGGCTGAGGATGCATTCCAGAGCCCCCTTTCCATTCTACCTTTAATGGGGGGGGCAATAGAATTGGACATGCAACTCTCGAACTGTTGAGATTAACCCATCGTGATCAACGACTTCTAGGTGGATTTTGGACCCCCCTTTCCATTCTTCCTTTAGTGGGGGGGGGTTCCGGAATACTGTGGCGTGTGAAGTGGGGCCCCTCCCTGTCATGATGACCACCGTGTCACGTATCCTACTTGCCACCTATATGCGACCTAACCACACAATGGGCGTTTCTCATTGGATGCTCTCTAACCCTGTTAAGGTTTGTTCCTATTTTCCATTTGCTGACCCCGTAGGGATTCATCCCTATTGGTCGCTTGCTAGCCCTGCCGGGGTTCGGCGGTTGCAGAGTTGAATTGTTTAGACATTACCATAGCGCCGAAGCACAGAATGAAAAAGACGCTGCACTCAAATTGAACCGTGAGTATGACCCACAATCACATGGGGACAGAGAAGGAGAGAGAAAGAGCCATCTTACGCTGGGCCTCCATGGTCATTTAGGGGATCAAGTCCAATGGAAGACCAGAAAAATTTGATCTAGTTAGTAGGTATGTTACAAAGTGGTATTAGAGCATGGTTACAACACTCAGCCTGATTGGACTCATGCACTAGTTGTTCATAAACCTCGTTCGAAGCACTCCTACGAGGAGTAACTTCTCTCACTTAACTCTCTTTTCCAGGATTAAAACTTGGAAAATGAGAACCCGGCTATGTATGCAAGTGAAAGAAGTTATGAAATTATGCTCAAATTATAGAAATGAATTTAACTCTTGACTAACAGCCAGCGTTTGTCTTTTCACTCAAGCAGACGATCAACCATGGGAATCTACAGACGCAGAGTATGGTGACTCACCAAGAGGTGGGAGAAGGCTCCCACAAAAGAGATGAAGAGTCTGACGAGAGAAGAGCAATAGGAACCTCTCCAAACCT
The DNA here is from genome assembly GCA_009831015.1 of Picea engelmannii. Lineage (NCBI taxonomy): Eukaryota > Viridiplantae > Streptophyta > Pinopsida > Pinales > Pinaceae > Picea > Picea engelmannii. The sequence continues at coordinate 10,939 of ML875789.1, forward strand.
AGCCGAGATTGTGAGGAGTCTCATGGTTGAGTTGCAAAGCTACAAGGCCGATAATGAAAGAATGATGAAAGAACAAGAAAAGAAAACCGAAATTAATGTAGTTCTACTGTGGATCTTATCCGACCTACAACGACAAATGCAGCATGAACCTAAGATGCAGAATCATGGTCGTGTCAGTGGCCACACTGAGAGAAGCACATCCAGAAAGGTCCACCCCAGAGGTAAAGGACCAGTACCAGATGATTCCACTGAGAAGGAAGCTGGTGATTCAGAAGGCTCTTCCAGCAGCAGGACCAGTTCCTATTCTCAAAAGAAACAAAAGAAGAAAAAGACTTCCAAGAGTCATAAATTTGAGGAATTTAAAATGGCCAAACCTCCCTCCTTCGATGGCGAGATAAAGAAGGGAGAGGAAGCTGAGGCTTGGCTACTTGGACTGAAGAAATATTTCAGAGTCCATGATTTCTCAGAGAAATTGAAGGCCCGAGTGGCCACTTTAAATCTGAATGGAAAGGATGCCATCTAGTGGGAAGACCTTAACAATATGAAAGGGGTCCGTGAGGAGGACCTGTCTTGGAAATAGTTTGAGAAGTACTTCCGGAAGAAGTATTTGTCGGAAAGGTATTTCGATGAGAAGGCTAAAGACTTTTATGAACTCAAACTGGGACAACTTACTATGGAGGAGTATGTCAATAAATTCATTGATTTACTGAGATATGTACCCTACATCAAAGCAGAGAAGGCGAAAGCACAACGCTTCATCAGTGGGCTACCCAAGGAATACCGGAACCGAATTGAATTTGATGAGCCAAAGACCTTAGAAGACACTATAAGAAAGGAAACATATTTTCATGAACAATATGGACATCGGGTAGACTCTCGTGGAGACTGGAAACATAAGAGTGGTTCGAGATTTCAGAAAAAGGGGATCAAATCCTCAGGATTTAAAAACTACAAGAAGAACCACAGGATGAACTTTCCAACCCGAAGTGTACTCCAATAGAACTTTCCCTCAGTGGACGGAAATAAAACTTTTGGACCTATACCAGTAAAGACTGATAACCTAAAGAGGAAACCTTTGGAATGTTGGGATTGCAGAGGAGAGCATCTCCGGAGAGACTGTCCACACTGACCACAGAAAAGTCGAAAAATTTATAACATACAGGAAGCTACCATGGTCAATGATGTGGCAAGGAGTGTGCCGCAGATCTATGCAGCCTTGGATAATAACCAACCTGACCACCAAGCTTCAGTTGTGGAAATAGAAGGTATGATTTTCAACCATCTGGTGTCTGTTTTGATTGACCATGGTTCCAATTTGAGTTATATAGCCCCTAAATCCGTTGATAAGTGTAAACTACAACCACAAAATAAAACTAAGCCATGGTTGGTACAGTTAGCCACTGGCACAAAAAGAAAGGTGGTAGAGGCCATACCAGCTTGCCAGTTAATGTTGGGTAAATTCCCCAACCAAGCAACCCTTAATGTATTACCCCTGGGGTCATACGACCTGTTGATTGGTATGGACTGGTTGGCCGCGCATAAAACTAAATTGAACTGTTACCATAAAACCTTGGAATGTATGAACAAAGAAGGAAAGAGGATAACCCTCCAAGGGATCCAAAAACCGGTTTCGGTGAGACAAATCTTAGCCCTGCAAATGAGAACGTATTTCCGAAAGGGATGTTCCCTATATGCAATACAGGTACTGAAAATAATCAAAGGCGCTAAACCAAGCCCCGATGATCACCCTATCCTGAGAGAGTATAGAGATGTATTTCCAGATGAGGTACCGGGTCTACCTCCGAAAAGAGATATTGACTTCTCAATAGAACTTGCACCACGAGCGGTGTCGGTGTCTAGAACACCCTACCGGATGAACACACCTGAGTTAGTTGAACTCAAACTGCAATTAAAATAAATGATGGACAAGGGTTATATTCAACCTAGCGTGTACCCATGGGGAGCACCAGTCCTGTTTTTGAAAAATAAGGATGGCACCCTTAGACTATGCATAGATTACCGACAACTTAATAAAGTAACTATAAAGAACAAATACCCCTTGCCCAGGATCGATGATCTGTTCGATCAGTTGGGAGGTGTGTCTATTTACTCAAAGATTGACCTGAGGTCGGGATACCATCAAGTCTGGATTAAGGGTGAAGACATCCATAAAACCGCTTTCCGTATGCGGTATAGTCACTATGAGTTTGTGGTAGTGCCATTTTTGTTAACCAATGCCCCTGCCACTTTCATGTGCTTAATGAACAATATACTTAGTAAATTTTTAGATAAATTTGTACTAGTTTTCATTGATGACATATTAATCTACTCTAAGAATAGAGAAGAACATGAATAACATCTTAGACTTGTGTTGCAAGTGCTAAGAGAGCATCAACTCTATGCTAAATTCAACAAGTGTGACTTCTTTCAGAAGCAAATACACTACTTGGGACGTGTTCTGTCCAAGGAAGTGGTAGCAGTAGACCCTGACAAGATCAAGTCTATCATGGAATGGCCTACCCCAAAGGATGTCTCAGACATCAGATCCCTCATGGGATTGGCGGGATACTATAGGAGATTTATAAAAGATTTCAACAAGATTGGTTGTCCAATCACTACCCTCCAGAAGAAGGGGACAAAATTCCTATGGAAACAACAATGTGAAGAAAGATTCCAAACATTGAAACACCTACTAACCCATGCACCTGTGTTAAAAATCGCTGACCCAGAAGCTGACTTCCTTGTGTGCACGGATGCCTGTAAGGAAGGGCTCAGAGGAGTCCTTATGCAGGAAGGGAAGGTGATCTGTTATGAATCCCGAAAATTGAATGAACACGAGGTCAATTATGTGACTCATGATCTGGAACTGGCTGCCATAGTACATGCCTTAAAAATGTGGAGGCATTACCTCCTGGGAAGGAAGTTTGTGCTTATGACATACCACTGTGGATTATGGTATTTTTTTGATCAACCCAAGCTCAATGCTAAACAAGATAGATGGATGGCCCTCCTTAGCGAATTTGATTTTGAAATCAAACACATTAAAGGGAAGGAGAATAGGGTGGCCGGTGCCCTTAGCAGAAGCATGAGAACAATTCACCTGGCAGTGGTGAGTACCTGCGAGACAGATGTCAAGAAAAGAGTCAAAGGGGCACAAGAAACAGATTCCTTCGTCCGAAATGTGACCCTGTACCTACAGCAAGAACCCGCTGGAGAAAAATATGAAGGCTATCAGACGACCGAAGGAGGTCTGCTCACCTACAGAGATAGAATGTACATTCCCAATTGCGACGACTTGAAGAGGTTCATCATGGATGAACTACATAAAAGACCTTACACTTGTCACCCAGGATACCAGAAAATGATTACTGCCACCCAGAAACAATTTTATTGGCCTGGATTGAAAAAGGACATAGCCAAATATTTGGCCCAATGCATAGAATGCCAACTGGTTAAAGCAGAACATTGACACCCCACAGGACTATTACACCCTTTACCCATCCCAGAATGGAAATGGGAAACCATCTCCATGGATTTTATCACTGGATTACCAACTTTGACCAAACAGAATGATGCCATTATGGTAGTGGTGGATAAACTGAGCAAGTCTGCTCATTTCATCCCCATCAAATCGACCTACAAGGCGATAGATATCGCATAGGTATTCATGAAAGAGGTGTTCCGACTGCATGGCATATCGAGAGAGATAATATCTGACAGAGACACAAAATTCCCTTCCAAATTCTAGAAATCACTGATGGCGGGTTTAGAGACCAAATTGCTATTTAGTACCACCTATCACCCTCAAACCGATGGACAGACAGAAAGAGTAAATCATATATTAGAAGATATGTTAAGGATGCATGTGATGCATCAACCTAGGAAATGGGAAGACTACCTACCATTGGTATAATTTTCCTACAACAACGGCTACCAAGCATCCTTAAAGATGAGTCCCTTTGAGGTCCTCTATGGTAGACAGTGTAATACTCCAGTCAGCTGGAGTAATCCTGTAAATAGGATTTCTATTGGAACCGATATGTTGAAAGAAATGGAACAACAAGTGACTCAGATAAAACAAAATATGAAGGTCGCTCAGAACCGACATAAAAGTTATGCTGATCAAATGAGAACTCCAAGAGAGTTCAAAATGGGAGACCATGTATATCTCAGAATTAACCCCAGAAGGAGCTCCCTGAAAATGGGAGCTTGTGCCAAATTGGCACCCCGGTATTGTGGACCCTTTGAGGTTCTAGACAGAGTGGGACTTGTAGCCTATCGGCTAGCACTTCCTCCCATAGTAAAAGCACATAATATTTTCCATGTTTCATTATTGAAGAAATATGTACATGATGCTAATCATATAATTGACTGGTCTGTGATCCAGGTGGAACCGGAGGGAGAATTTCTACTAGAACCCCAATGCATATTGGACAGAAAGGAAACCTAGCTCCAGAACAGAACCATTGCACAGGTCAAGGTGCAGTGGAAACATTTTGGCCCAGATGAGGCTACATGGGAAACGAAAGATGCCATGAAACTGGCATATCTGATTTTGTTTACTTCTGTACATGAAATTCATGTTAATAGATAAGAACATCGAGGACGATGTTCCTTTTTAAGGGGGAGGGAATTGTAACACCCCGTTTCCCACAACTTGTAAATACAACTGGACTGGCCAAGAACTATGGAAAAATCATAAATGTGAATATGTGATGTAAATGGACCTTGAGGAAGAGGTCAATGAATGTGAATAACATTCTGAATTTATGCAGGACTGCTAATGAGGGGGTGTGCAGAAAAGAGACCACGATGGTGGTGGAAGACACTTGAAAAGGTGGCGTTAACTTCCACCGAGAATTAAAAATACCGTATTTGGACTCCACTGGCCTGGAGAACCAAAAGCGGCTTGCTGGCCCTGAAATTCAATGCCTCGCAGGCTGGTAGGCGGATGGATTGATGAGGGATGGGATGGTGAACCACCCATCCGTAGAGCCATCAGGCCTGATCGATGCGAGGGTAATCGTGTCACATGCAACCTCATGAGAGGATAAGGCGTATGGCAGAAGTGATTAGGAGGGAAGACACGAGGGGAACTCTAGCATTACGCAGAGTGAGTGATAGCAGAGAGGAAGGATTGCAACCTTTGCTCCTGGTCACTGGCAGACAGAGAGACGCAGTCTCAGAGCATCGTGGTCTCAGCTCAGGGGTGGCTAGTGGTAAATCCATTGGGAGTCGTTGAGCCTACGGTTGGGTGGAAACGAGCACCCCTCTCAGCAGTTGCACCCACTTCTGAAACTATTTCTGATACGTGTTTTGCCTCTGGCCTCCTGATATATATGTATATGTGCTTGTTCTGATAATTATGCTCGTAAGTTGAAAAACGATGAATGAATTCATTATAAGGATGACGATATGGTGTTTTGATCAGTGCTAGTAGTTAATATATATTCATATGGAAAGACTACGTAGGATTTATGTCTTCATGAATTCGTTATGTGTGTGCGTACTGGTCAAATTCAGATTTCATGTCTGGTTCTCGGGAGGATGACATTCTTACATACCTCAGGTAGTACCCTGAGTAAGTCTCCCCAAAGAAATGCCTTCCTCGAAAAACCCATCAAGAACTGTGAAGGCGGTCGCGAAGGCGTAAGGCCTTAGAAATCCTGCATGAGGAGGAACGATTCCTCTTGAGGGCCCAGATGACATCATAGGGATGAGGTAACTAATCGACGGATGAGATCCCATCAGGAGATCTGTGGTCACTCACGACCGTCAGATCAGAAGAAGAAAATGGAGTGTTAAGTGCCTGAACCCTGATAGGTATAAATCAATGGATGAGATTTCGTCGGGGAATCTGCGGTCACCCACGACCATTAGATTTGTAGGAGAAAGTAGGGGGGGTTAAATGCCTTACCCCTTTGTTTTCTTGTGTCTTCGTGGGTAGTGAAGAGTTTAGGACCGTAGGTCCCCAAGGTTCATGAGAGTATCTAGGCCATGGATTTTTCCCATGCCCAGGGAGTCATGGAAGAATGCATGGGTAGGAACCGTTACGAACCGTCAGATCTCGGTTGAAAATCCCAACAGTCGTTGGATATGTCAAGAGTTACCCAAGGGATAAGACTCCAGGGTATAGGGAATTTTCCCCATGATAGATCCGAGCCATCCTATTAACAGAGGCCACGTGTCGTGAGATCTCTCATATTGGGATATCGACATTCGGGAAATCGGAGTTCCTGAGGTCGTGAAAGTCAAGACATCAGAAGTCTCAAAAACGTGAGGAGTGATCTGAACCATCCATACTCTTGGGATGCGTGTCAGAGATATGAAGGGAGTCGGAGTTTGACATTTCACGAGTCCTAGGGACCAGGCATCCAGGATATCAGAGGTCGCAAAATCCCGAGAGTTAACTAGGACCGTCCATCAGAGGAGGACGCGCGACATCAATCGGAGCCATCGGGGAAAGTCCCGACAAGAAGTCGTCTATCGGCATGTGGGTCATCTGGATATCGGGAATCCCGGTGACAAGGTGTCTATGCTATTCGGAATCACGAAACGCGAAACCCCGATCAGTGGGGGACAACTGTCAGTACAACAAAGAATCGAGATTCGAGGAGTCGGGAATCCCGTGGACGTAGGTATTGTGGTATTAGAATCCCCGTAGGCCCGATGGGGGATGAGACTGCGATCATGGGGATTGTGGTCATGTGAGCTAGGAGCCTATCTAGGAGGGCTAGTGCGAAAAAGGGGCATTCACATTTCGACGTTGGAAAGTCCGAACCCCGATGGATGGAAGAGATTCTGTCGGAGGATCTTAGGGTCTGTCTTGACCGTTAGATGTGTAAACAAGACGTTAGCTTAATCCAGGAGATATTTATGCTTTAGGATAAGCGGCGAGCAGATCTGGATGACCAGAATCCACCCGCCTAGATCTACGACTATGGATGCATTCCAGAGCCCCCTTTCCATTCTACCTTTAATGGGGGGGGGGGGTCCGGAATTGGACATGCAACTCTCTAACGGTTGAGATTAACCCATCGTGATCAATGAATTCTAGGTGGATTCCGGACCCCCCTTGCCATTTTACCTTTAGTGGGGGGGGGGTGTCCGGAATACTGTGGTGTGTGAAGTGGGGCCCCTCCCTCTCATGATGACCACCGTGTTGCGTATCCCGCTTGCCACTTGTATGCCACCTAACTGCGCAATGGGCGTTTCTCATTGGCTTCTCTCTACCCCTGTTGAGGTTTGTTCCTATTTTCCATTCGCTGACCCCGTAGGGATTCATCCCTATTGGTCGCTCGCTAGCCCTGCCGAGGTTCGGTGGTTACAGAGTCGAATTGTTTAGACATTACCGTAGCACCGAAGCGCGGAATGCAAAAGACGCTGCACTCAAATTGAACCGTGAGTATGTCCCACGATCACATGGGGACAGAGAAGGAGAGAGAAAGAGCTAGCTTACACTGGGCCTCCATGGTCATTTAGGGGATCAAGTCTGACGGAAGATCGAAAAAATTTGATCTAGTTAGTAGGTATGTTACAATGCGAGTCTAAGACAGATCAGTCTGGGAAGAGACCATGAGTTTGGAGAACTAAGATCTTGTAG
>WSFP011464269.1:0-18541 GCA_009831015.1 Picea engelmannii
TTTTCCTCTGTAAGCTCTTGCTGCGCGCGTTTTCTTCAAGGCTGTTCCTCCTGAGCTTTTACTTCCAAATCCCCACGGGGTTTTATCCTTCTTATCCTGCTGTCTCCACTGTTGCCATTAATGACAACAACCATCACTGCATTTTATCCACTGAATTTGCCAACAAAAGGCGGCCCTAACTCACAGAACAAGGGATATAGTAGGGAGAGACAACCTCGATACAACCAGTCCAAGCCGCAAGCAAAGAAAGTTAATGAGAAGTCGAAGAATGACACTAGAAAGTGGTGCGAGTTTCATAAAATTCCTTGGCATAACACTGATGAATGCCTCTCGAAACAATCATTGTTGGTCGATCTTAAAGAAAAAGAGTCGGATCCTGACTCAGACTCTGATTCAGAACTGGATAAGGGAAAACATATTATCAATGTAGAACCCAATGCTACCATTGCAACTTCAAAGATCCAACCAGACGAGTCAGAGGATCTTGAGGAGGGGGAGTGCCTCTTCCATTCACAAATGTGGGTGAAGAGGACCCCATTGGATTTCATTGTTGTTAGTGGGATCCATAAGAACATGATCTCAACCGAGGTCATCAAGAGATTGAAACTGCTAACAATGCCACACCCCCAACTATACACCATTGGTTGGTTGAGCCAAGAATGAGATCTTTGCATCAACCAACAATGCCGTCTATTCTATGGTATAAAGCCCTTCAAAGATGATGTACTGTGTGATGTTTTCCCACTTGAAGTTTGTGATGTTTTTTTAGGACAACCCTATATGTAAACACCATGTTGTTTCTGAGTCTCGGCCTTGTATTGTCATTGCTACTTTGGGAGGTTATCCCTATAGGGTACCAGAGGTAGTTTCGACTATTGCAATTTCATTGATCTTGGCAAAACAATGTCAAAAGGTAATCATTCAAACTGCAAAGTTTGTCCTCTTCATGGTTTGGTTAGAAGGTGAACAAGAGGTCACCGCGACCACCAGAACTTCAACATAGGATCTCTTTACATAACAGATGTAGGTGGACAAGGTTGCAGGGGAATATAGAGACATCTTCGCCTCACCTATCTGCACTCTAAGGTCAAACATCCAATTGACTTGATACCTGGCACTCCCTTACCTAATGGTCCAATATACAGATGCTCCCTTCTGGAGAATGAGGAAATAAAGCATCAAATTCATGAGCTCATTCGAAAGGGCTATGTTTGACCGAACTCCTCGCATTGTGGGAACCCAATTGTGTTGGTGCAGAAGAAGGATGACACATGGCGACTTTGTGTTGATTATAGAGCCTTGCACAAAATCACTATAAAAAATCGATACCCGATCCCCTGGATTGACGATCTTCTTAATCAGCTTAAGGGTGCTAAGTTCTTTACTAAGATTAATATGAAGTCAGGCTACCACCACGTTCTGATAGAACAAATTGATGATATGGAAGACAACCTTCAATTCTAAAGAAGGCCTTTTTGAGTGGTTGGCCATACCTTTTGTCTTGACTAATTCTCCAACAACATTCATGAGGATGATGGATGATATCTTGCGACTGTTTACAAACTCTTTCGTGGTCGTATATTTGGATGACATTCAAATCTTCAACCAGATCTGGATCAAACATTTGCAGCACATTCAATAGGTTTTGAGCACCTTGCAACAACACAAGTTATACGCCAATTTGGAGAAATGCTCATTTGGCATGCAAGGAATTCAATACTTAGGATACATTGTGGATGAACATGGGGTGCATATAGACCCAACTAAGATCCAAGTCATTCGCGATTGACCAACCTCGACAACTCTGACAGAGCTCTGCAACTTCTTGGGTGTAATAACCCCAGGTTGAACCCCATTTTGTAAATGTACATATGTTTTATAGGCTGGTGAGACATGATGTTTTGCGACAGAGTGCCTTTGTATATAAGTATTGGGCTAGAGTGCCTGTGTGATTATTAGGCCGGAGAGCCTATATGTTGAAAGGTCAACGAGCCTATATGTTGAAAGGCCAACGCGCATGATAAATGTAATATGTAATCACACTAAAATATATTAATAAAATACATCACTGCTGCAGACTAAGTCAGATGAAAGAGTATGGGGGGACATGACTTCACGAGAGGGAAAGGGGGCTAGGACTTGAGAGGAAAAGGGGATAAGTCAAGGGGGCTTAAGCTAAGTAATACAACAATATTGTTCTTAAGTCCTAGGTCTTTATAGTATTATGTTATCCTAAGTTCCCAAGTGAGGGGAACAAATCACCAAGTGGAGTCAAAGTAGTTCCTTGAGTGCCATGTGTTAAGATCATAACATGCATATATAATGTTTGGATTTTAGTGTAATTCTTATTCATTCCATTCCATTCTTCCATTCCATCATCTGTAACATTGCCTAGAGAGTGGGAGTTGTGAAGCTCTTGTTACCTTGTAAATCCTTGGTGGTTTGGGTTGAAGAAGCAACTTGTCAAGCCTATGAAGCATTCTCTTTGGGTGAGAGAATTGTTGAGAATAGGTTTCCCTGTGTGCTAGCCTAGTGGGTGCTGTAACTCTTTGAGGAGCCTTGTGTTCCAAGTGTCACAAAGCTTTGAGACTTCTTGGCTGACTTATTGTTGGATCCCTTGAAGGGAAGTGGGGCAACCGAAGGACTGCGAAGCAGTGAAGGGGTACATTTCCTTGGGTGGAACAGGTTGTGGGAAATGAGAAGTTGTGAGGTGGAATTGGTGCTAGAGTTGGTGCCATTGGCCTTGTCTTGAATTTGTGTGCCGTTGGACCTTAGTTTGGATTAGGTAGCCTTTTCTTTGGTAGAGTCATAACTCTAGCTCTGGGTTGACCTACTGTTGAGAGTGAATGAACAACAAAGTCTACGACTGGGAGGAACGTCTGAGGTCTGCATCCAGTTGGTGATTTCCATGAAAAGATACGTGTCTTTTATGTGTTATTATGCTAAATAATGTGTGTTATTTATGTTAATTTTGTTATGCTATAATTGCAAATAATTATGAATGGATGATATCCTTTTAGGACTGCATAATTGTGTTCATATGCAAGACATATTAATTAATAATTGGTATTAGAGAACTAATGGACTGAATTGGAGAAAAATTCAAAAATTTAGTGCATGATAGAGTTAGATTTTAGTGATGGTGCCCAGGTGGGGTCTTGGGAATGTTACAGTGTGGTATCAGAGCCACATGTTCAACACCAAGCCTGCATGGGCCAAAGACAACACATTGAAGTGGAAATTTGCAAATTTAAAGTTGAGAGGATGTCTCAAAATCGCTTATCAAAAGTTCCAGGAAGAAATTGGGGCTTTGTTAAATTTGAGTTCAGAGAGTTAAAATTCCCAATTTCAACCTCTAATTGAGCATTTTTGGACCTCAAATATTGGAAATTGTAGACCAACCATGGTGAAAATGGGTGAAAATGGACAAAATTGGACAAAAACCCCAATTTCTAAAGGGAAGTTCGTTGAAAAATTGACACAGGAGTGTCAAATTTTGGGTGCAGAGGTCGAATTGACACAAATTGTTGAAATTGGCCATACGAAGCTTAATTTTAGAGCTTCATGGCGGCCATGAAGAAAATTTGGAAATATACATTTTTGAAAAATTTGGAAAATTCGTAATTTTGGGAAAATTATGGGATTTTACGTACATGACGTCCACAATGACGTGGGCGCCACGTGTCAAGTGACGTGGCCTTCCACAGTGGTGGGCCAATGGAATGGTGGTAGGCCACAATGGAAAGGTCGAGGGTCTGCAGTGCGTGGTGGTAGGCCCGATAACTAACGTAGGTGCAACGTGGACAAGGCGGTGAGCCCCAATACCATTGATGGTATCACATGTTGGGGAAAGTGGTTTTCAAAAATTTGTTAGGGATGCGAAACCAATGAGGAAGCGCCACATATCCCTGGGTGGTTTGTGGTATCGCATCACAGAGGGCCATTAACACTTGAGCATGTTGACGATGTGAAATCATTGTGGGTCATCGACCTTTCGATCATCTCCATTGTTAGATTTGGGAGCATGCAACTTCGTGCACGAGGGAAAAGGGTGCGGGATGGGACCTGCCCATCCCCATAGCTAATGAATGTGTGCCACGTGGAATTCTAGCAGAAGAGGTGAGACCCATGTCCCATACGTGGTTAAAGAAGGTGCCAGGTGGGCATCTGGGTATGGTGGGGCCCGAAGTACAATTTTATTTATAAAATGCAATTAAGGTAAAATAAGATAAAGAAGAAAGAAGAAGGGGAAAGAGAAGAAGATGGAAGAGAGAGAAAAGGTGATGGAAGCTGGCAGGGCAAGGTCGGGGATGACAGGGCATCACCTGAGGGTGCTATGTGGACTAGAACACCACATCAATAGCCATGTTTGCAGTAACCAATCAATTTTTTTGAAATATTCTCATATTTTTGAAGGTCATAATCTTGCAAAGGATTTTTGAAGGCCTAAACAATGTTTTCAAGGATAAAAATTACAAAACTGTATGTACCTCCGATACACATTTTTTTCTTTTGAAATGAAAAAGCTCAGTGAGAGCTTTCCAATGAGCTATCTCGGGAGAAAAATAGATCTTGTATGAGGAAGTCATAGCCTAAATAATGCATGGTATAATTTGGCTACCAATTTACTTCCAGAGGCCATAACTCCTTGCTCATAAGTTAGTTTGGGGCACATGAGAGTCTATGGAAAGCTCATGGACCATAGAAGAGATCTATGGATGATCCAAGTAGAAATTGGTGGCCACCCACCTTTTCCACTGGCTCAAAGCACAATTTTCTATTTTGGCAGTTTTTCTACACTTTTTCGGGTCCTGAACTTCCAGGGCCATTTTGAGGCCTTAAACAATTTTTTCGGGCACGACAACACCTAGATGATAGCCAAGGGCATAGTTTGGGCCGAACGAAATGTGTACTCCTCAGCTAGACCTTTCTGACGAGGTATCGAGCACCCCCAAAAAAGATCGTATGCAAAAGTTATGCCCTCATAAAGTTGACGTATCAACTACCCCCATTGGGGCCCACAAATCTTTTGGCATTTTATCTCCCAGGGTTAGGGTTTTGGATGTATAGGGTTTTCTCAATTATCCTTTATCCTCAATTATCGTTTATAAGGTTTTGAATGAGCATAACCGACACATCTCTTCTAAGAGATAAGCTACCACCATTCTAGCTAGCTTGTGTGCTTTTGCATTTTCAGACAATCATTAATAGAATATGAGTTTCACTTTATTATTGTGTTTCGTGCCATATCTTTTTGTATTTCCTTTTTATATCTCTATTATATTTTTGCCTTCATATCATTCTCAAAATAATCCGGATCAGTGGTATCAAAGTAGTCTGCTCCTTGTCGTTCTTAGTGCATGTCCCCGACGAGGTCATGGTATAGAGAGTTGGGTCTCGAGCTTATTTCTTTTGAAGACAATTGCTCTCGCATGCCCAAGCAACCTCCCATGGTAGAATAAAAGAGGTATGACGAGGCAGGAGATGTTTTCGAATTGTTGCTCGAGGAAGCCCGCCTGTGACAGAGGAGTGAGATGATGGATAATTTCGCCTAGATCCTTCAGCGGCTACCGACAACAACAAAAACACCTTCAACCAACAATCACTTTGGAGGTGCGACGCCCTTCAAGGTACAAGTTAACTTTGATATTCCTTTATTTGAAGGCTAGATAGACGCTGATGCTTTGGAAAAATGGTCAAGTCTGCTAGAGGGTTATTTCTCTGTTCAAAATTTTTCCAACAGTGAAAAAATCACATTCCAACTCCTTAAGGCCCTTCCCCATGTCAAAGATTGGTGGGAGACTTACTGTGAGCAACATGCCGAGGAAGAGTTTGCAATTTTTGGCTAGGACCCACTTGGGTGAATTTTGTTGATGCCCTCAAGGAACAATATTACCCCGTTGGAAATTATGATGACCAGTAGACGAGATGGACCACACTGCGCCAAGAGGGGCCAAACAGTGTCAGAGTTCACAAACACTTTCCATACCTTGCACACCAAGTTGGGCATCAAGGACTCTAAGCGGCATCGGGTCCTAAAATACCGTGGGGCTCTACACTGGTACAACCAAACCTAAATGGAGTTTATGGACATCTCGTCATTGGGAGCCGCTTATCAATATGTTGTCAAAATCGAATAGAAATTTAAGTAGTAGAACAAATGGGAGTTTGGGTCTGCAAATCCACAACAACCAATGTACGATAATGGTGGCCCTAACTCCCAGGCCAAAGGACAGAGCGAGGATGGCCAACCACATGATAACCAATCCAATCCACCAACAAAGAAGGGTAATGGGATGTCGAAGGACACTGGAAAGTGGTGTGAGTTCCACATAAGCCCTTGGCACAATATTGATGAATGTTGCTCCAAACAGTCATGGATGGATGAGACAAAAACCCCAAGGTAAGATGATGACTCAAACTCTAATTCAGAACTAGAAAAGGGAAAGCGGATGATTGACGCAGAACCTAGTGTCACCATTGCTACGAAAAAGTCCAGCTAGAGGAACCAGAGGAGCTCGAAGAAGGGGAGTGCCTCTTCCACTCATAGATGTGGGTGAAGGGGACCTTACTCCATTTCATTGTTGACAGTGGTAGCGAGAAAAACCCGATCTCAATAGAGGTTTTTAAGAGGTTGAACTTGACAATGATGCCACATCCTCAACCATACACCATCGACTGGCTTAGCCAGGGGCGGGACATCCTCGTCATCCAACAATGTCGCCTGAAGTATGACATCAAACCCTTCAAAGACGATGCATTGTGTGATGTTTCCCCCCTTGGAGTTTGTGATGTTTTTTTTAGGACAACCATATATGTGGAAGCGTCATATTGTTTATGAATCTAGACCCCGTAGTGTCATTATTACTTTGGGAGATCAACTCTATAGGGTACCATAGGCAGTCCCAAAGGTTGCGGTCTCTTTGATCTCTGCGAAGCAGTGCAAAAAGTTGGTCTCTTAGACCAAGAGGTTTGTCCTCTTTAAGGGAGCCAAGTTTTATAGTAAGATTGATATAAAGTCGGGCTACCACCAGGTGCCGATTGAGGAAACTGATGTGTGGAAGGCGAACTTTAAGTCTAAAGGTCTCTTTGAGTGGTTGGTCATGCCTTTCGGCTTGTCTAATGCCCCAAGCACATTCATGCAAATGATATATGATATATTATGAACATTCACAAACTCCTTTGTGGTTGTATATTTGGATGACATCCTCATCTTCAACAAAACCCGAGAGGAACATTTGGAGCATATTCAGCAGGTCTTGGGCACCTTGCAACAACACAAGTTATATTCCAATTTGTAGAAATGTTCTTTCGGCATGCAGAGAATCCAATATTTGGGATACATAGTGGATGAGCAGGGTGTACATGTGGATCCAACCAAGATCCAATTCATCCGTGATTGGCCAGCCTCGAAGACAATGACTGAGCTCCGCAGCTTCTTGGGCCTTGCCAACTTCTATCGTCGGTTTGTGTTGGGGCTCTCTCATATTGCTTGGGCCCTAATCCATGTGACCAAGGGTGGAGCGAAGGCCAAGTTTGTGTGGTTTGTGCCCCAACAAAAAGCATTCAAGGATTTGAAATCCCGCCTCTGCCCAACACCAGTCCTGATCCGGCCAGACCTGCAACGACCATTTAATATTGAGACAAATGCTTCAGATTATGCTATCGGTGCAGTCCTCACTCAACATGGGCATCCAATAGCCTATCACAACAAAATTCTACATGATATTGTTTGTAGATATCCCACATACGATAAAAATATGTACTCCATTGTGCAGGCATGTCGACAGTGGAAGCATTACATTCTAGGGAAGGAAACGATCATCCACATCTGATCACAGGCCTCTGCAATTCATGCAGACACAAGGAAAGTTATAGAGTGACTGCCATCAAAATTGGTCCATGTACTTGCAACAATTCCACTTGAATATCAAGTACAAGAAGGGTAGCACCAACCATGTCACAGATTGCCTTAGTCGACCCCCGATGGCAACACTAACCACAATTCTCAATTTTTGTGGACATGAGAAATTCAAATGGCCACAATTATACAATAATGACTCTGACTTTGCTATTTCATATCAGACATTGAGCGTAGACAAAACAATTCTCGACTTTCATCTCCAGGATGGATTTCTATGCCATCGGAGTCATCTTTGTGTTCCTTTCAACGAGCGTGCACAATTGATCTGGGAAGCTCATTACAGCCGGGCATCGAGACATTTTGGTGTAGAGAAAACAATGGCAGTACCGCAAAAACATTTTTATTGGCCGAAGCTTCGACAATATGTTTGAAAGTACATCAGATCTTGCATTGCCTGCGCCATTGCCAAGCCCACCATCAAGAAATAGTGGCTATACACCCCTCTGCCTACTTCATATAGTCCTTGGGAGTCCATCTCCATGGACTACATGTTAGGTCTTCCTTCAACCAAGCACGTGAATGAATGTGTCTTTGTGGTCGTTGATCAATTCTCTAAGATGGCAGTTTTGGCACCCTGCAAGAAGAATATCACAACCGATGCCACTGTCACGATATTCTTTACACATGTTTGGGTTCATTTTGGGATTCCACGCACTATTATCTCCGTTCAAGATAGTAGGTTCCTGAACACTTTTTGGTCCAGCCTATGGCCGATGATGGATACCAAGCTAACCAAGTCGACTTCTTTCCACCTAGGGACTTATGGACAAACAAAGGTAGTCAACATGATGATTGTCCATATCCTGAGGATGTACAATTCCAAACATCTATGCACATGGGATGAAAGATTTACTTATGTTCAACATAGCTACAACATAGCCCTCCACAACTCTATTGGCCACAACCCTTTTTAGGTGTGCTTGGGGTTCCAACTATTGATCCCCATTGACATAACTCTTCCCATTGTAGCTACACATGAAGAGTCCTCCCATGCTCATACTGACGTTGAACGGGCATCCAAATTGTTGAGCGCATCCAACACATCCAACAACAAGTTCATGATATTGTGCATAAATCCAATGCCAAGTATAAGCAGCGCCACGATCAACATCGAGTACCACACAAGTTCCAGGTGGGAGACAAGGTGTGGATGCACTTGCAGAAAGAGCGCCTCACATGACCCCATCGGAAACTATGCCCACTCCGATACGGGCCTTACACCATCACCAAGGCGATGGGTGAGAATGCTTTTGAATTAAGTATTCCTCCTTTTCTTGGCTTGCACCCGTTATTTAATGTGGAACTGTTTCGACCATATTTTCCACCTTTCCTGGACACTCCAGACGCAGTCGAGCAGTTGGCCCCTACATAACTCAATCCCAATTGCATCGAACCGATGACAGTTGATCGGATCATGGATTAGTTAGCCCAAAGGGCATAACCAAAAATTCATAATGGCCATAATGACATCTGAAAGCTGTTTTTGGCACATCTTG
The DNA here is from genome assembly GCA_009831015.1 of Picea engelmannii. NCBI lineage: Eukaryota > Viridiplantae > Streptophyta > Pinopsida > Pinales > Pinaceae > Picea > Picea engelmannii. The sequence goes on from WSFP011464269.1 coordinate 9,421, forward strand.
CTCCCTCATTTTGATTTGATGATAACCATAGCGCAAGTCTATTTTGATGAAGTAGATAGCGCCATGAAGCTCATCTAATAGTTCATCTATCCAAGGGATGGGGTACATGTTCTTGATAGTCTTTTTGTTCAAGGCCCTGTAGTCAATGCACATGCGCATAGTCCCATCTTTCTTCTTTACCAAGACTACCGAAGATGCAAAGGGACTAGAACTTGGTCTAATGTGACCCATGTCCAAGAGTTCTTTAATAGCTTTTTCAATTTCATCCTTATAATTTTTTGGGTGTCTATAAGGAGAAGTGATGACAAGTTTTGCGCCTTCTTCCAACTCTATAATATGCTCAAACCCCCTATTTGGTGGTGCTCTTGAAGGAATAGGTTCAAAAACCTTTCCGTGACTATCAATGATTTTCTGAATGTCATGAGAGTAATGAGGATGCCCCTCCTTATCCTCCTGAACTGATATTCTACATTATACTGCATATAAAATGTCTTCTCTCCTAAAAATGACCATGCGCTTTGCTGTAACCACTCTAGGTGTATTACCTGTCATCCCTCTTAGTATCACCTTTTTCCCATTCTCTTCAATGAATGACATCTCCATGGTTTTGTAGTTGGTAGTGATAGGTCCCAAGGTACTAAGCCATTACACTCCCAAGATGATGTTTGTATCTGGTAGATCCATCACATAGAAATCCTGCACCAAGTCATGTCTCCCCAATGTAAGTTTCATCCCTAGAATATACCTCTCACATGGTATAGTGTGACCCCATGCTACCTCCACACGAAAACCCCCAAAATCTACTGTAGGTATATGATTTATTTCAACAAGGCCGAATTAATGAAGGTGTGTGAAGCTCCCCCATCTATGAGTACTGAAACCTTCTTTCCTTGAAGCACTCCCCTCATCCTGAAGGTATTGAATTTAGGAACCCCACTGATGGAAGCTATTGTAACCTTCTTATCTCCTGTAAGGCCGAAACTTGCTTCTTCACCTTCTTCATTCTCTATAGGGTCTATTCTAGGTGGATTTTCTTCCATGTTCTGAATGTGGCCGAAATCTTCTTCATCCTCATCATCAAAAATCACCTCAATGTAATGTGCCTTGCCTTTACCCATGCATTTGTGCCATGGCTCCCAAGGTTCCTTGCATGTGAAGAAAAGTTGCTTCCTCAATTCCATCCTAGTAACCTCATCCATCCTCCCCTTGCCTCTATCCATTACCTTTTGATCCTTTGCCCCTAGATTTATTGGAGGTCTTGGAGTGAACTTAACTTTAACTGTTGATCCCATCAAATCCCTTGTCCTCCATATGGCATCCTGCAAGTTGGGGGGATTAAAATCCTTAACCCAACCTCGTAAGGGTTCCAAGAACTCTTCAGTGAAAAGCATCAACAATCTAGCTAGTGAGACATCAAGTATCATTACAACTACCCTCTGGAACTCCTCAATATAACTCTCTGGTGACCCTGTTTGCTTGAGCTGCATGAGTTCCCTGAAGTGTATTTGAGGATCTCCCTGATCAAACCTGTCAATGAGCCTCTAGGTTAACTCTGGGTAAGATGTAATTTGGTTGTGTCCCAAGGTGTTCATACCATGATATCACCAATCATGCGCTTTTCCCTTCAAATAGATAGTGGCGAATTTTATAGCATCCAACTTCCTCATGGGGTTAAGCTGTAGATAAGCATCTAATTTTTGTACCCAAGCCTGCATAGTAGATCTATATGATCCATCAAAGGTAGGTATCTCCATCTTCCCTGCCTTGCGCCCCAACTCATGATTGATCCTATGATAGTTTCTAGGCCTACCCCTGTATTTGATGCCACAATACTGATCTAATGTAGCTTGTCTTCTGAAGCCTGCACTTAAAGCTACATACTCCCTAACATACTCCTCAAAGTTGTCTTCTACTTCTAGCGAAAAGTTATCCTGCTGCTGAGCTTCCAAGAAAGCAGACATGTAAGGTCTAGGAGTGGCTCTACTGTGTTGGCACCTTGGAATGTCCCCCTCCAAAGCTCTGTCCCTCTGTATGGTAGTGAGGATCCTGCTCATGATGATGTCTAGTACCCCCTTGAGAACCACTGGCTTCCTTGTTCACATTATTATTTGGGCCATCCCCACCATGGTTCATCTACATAAGGAGAAGCACAACTTCTCTTGGCTAACATTCAATCTCTCCAGGGTCTCTCTCATCTCAACATGTCCCTTGTGCATTGTCTCCCGAGTCCCTTGTAGATGGTGTTGAAGGGTGAACTATGTGTTGTCTATGGAGCTCTTCAACTCCTTTGCTATACCTGCTAAAATATGTGGCTCACTACCATCACCTAATCCTTCCATTTCCGCCTCTCGTTCACCTGTTTGTCTTATGCACCTTCCCATATAGATACCACTGAACTTCTGCATGCGCTAATCCCCACAAGCTGTGAGGATTTAATGCTCTAATACCACTGTAATGTTCCCAAGCTAGTATTTGCTCGAAAACTGGGTTTTTTTTGAGTTTTTACTTTTGTTTATTTGTTTGCAGGTTCTATTCTTCCCTGTTTGCGCTATGAATATTATATGGAGTTTAACAGTGTGCAAATGGCAAGAATACAATAGCAATCACACCTACATCACAAGATACAAGAGATATCATACCATGGAAGAGCAAAAATGTCAGATTTGACCTTTATTTAGATAGTAGATGATCTTGAATACAATATATCTGCGGACATATTGTATCAAGATCTTCTACTATCTAAATAAAGGTTAGATATGAAGTTGTTGCTTTTCCATTGTGTTGAATCTCTTGTATCTTGTCGTTGGATGTGTTTATTACTGTATTCTTGTCACTTGCACACTGTAAACTTCATATAAGCTCCATAGCACAAGCTTTGAAGGAAGATCTGCAAAACAACAAACATTAAACCAAAAAAATCAACCTAAAACCTAAGTTTCCAAGCAAGGAATGGCTTGGGAACATTACATCTTCCCTTTGAAATTTGTTGCCAAGCTTGTGCTAAGAGTCATAAGATTGAATGATAAAAATCATAGGTTCTTAATGTGTATTTATACTTTTCCAAGTGCCTCCTTTACTTGACTTTAGGGTTGACTTGTAACTTCTTGACCTTAGATTTGGGGCTTCGTGACCATACTTCGGGGATTCATCTTTAAGAGATCATAACTCCTCTATCATGAGGAACCACGTGGTGTGCCACTTACCGTTGGATACAACTTGACGAAGACTATCAATCAATGGATGTTTTGCATGCATTTGCAATGTCCTTCATACTCTTTTTCTTCAATCAACTTTAGGCTTCATGACCACACACCTATGGATTTTCTTAGCCACTTAACCATATTTCCAGGAATTCTTGTAGACTTCTTCAAAGCGTCTTCCCGTGAGGGCCATGCTTAAAGATACACCATAAGGGGACCACTTTGGAGATTTCTTCAAATAGAACTATCACTTCTAAGGGCTTCTGAACTTCTTCTAGGGCTGACATCAATGACAACCAACTTTTCAACAAAGGTTTTTCAACGATTGCACATCCATTCACTTCTTTACAAAAGAAGGGTGTGAAGTTCGAGTGGACCTATAAATGTGAAGAAAGTTTTCAACACTTGATGAATTTATTAACAAGTACACTAATATTGAAGATTGTTGATCCAAATGAAGATTTCATTGTGTGCATTGATGTGTGCAACGAAGGGCTTGGAGGAGTCCTTACCCAATATGGGCATGTGATATGCTATGAGTCAAGGAAGTTGAAGGAACATGAGAGACATTATGTTACACATGATTTAGAATTGACAACCGTAGTTCATGCCTTAAAGATGTGGAGGCATTATCTTATGGTAAAAATATTTGAGCTGATGACAGACCATAATGGTCTGAAATATTTGTTTAGACAACCAACTTTGAATGCCAGACAAATTAGATGGTTAGAATTACTCAGTGAGTATGACTTTGATATAAAACATATCAAAGGAAAATAGAACAAGGTGGATGATGCACTCAGTAGGAGAGTGCATGAGATGCATGCTACAACCATTAGCATGTACAAATCTGATTTAAAAGACAAAATTTTGGAAGTTGCAAAATCAGATCAACATTATTTGCAAACAAAAGAAACATCACAAAAGGGTAATTTTGAGCAAGAAATTAAAGATTATGAGCTGAGAGAGGATGGACTCCTCATGTACAGGGGCAGAGTATATGTGCCTAAATCTCATGAGTTGAAAACTATAATGTTGAAAGAAATGGATTATGTGCCATATGCTGGGCACCCAGGATACCCAAAAACAATTGTAGTTGTAAAGAGTCAATATTTTTGGCCAGGTATGAAAAAAGGGTGGCTGATTATATAGACAAATGTCTAGAATTTTGGAAGGCAAAAGTTGAGCACATACATTCATCTGGATTGCTACAACAACCATTTCTCATTTCTTAGTGGAAATGGGAAGTTGTGACAATTGATTTTATCACTAAGCTGCCCAAAATAATGAAGTAGAATGGTTCCATCATGGTGGTGGTGGATAAACTAACTAAAGTTGCTCATTTTATTCCAGTGAAATTAACTCATAAAACATCTAACATTGCATAGATTTACATGAGAGAAATTGTTAGGCTACATGGTGTGCCTAAGACAATTGTTTTTGACAGAGATCGCAAATTGGGGAGCTTCCCAAAGCTGACAACAAGATATTGTGGACCATTCAAAATCTTGGAGAGGATTGGTTGTGTTGCATACATGCTTGCACTACTTGCATCCATGTGCATTTATAATGCATTTCATGTGTCTTAGCTTAAAAAGCATGTTCCTGATGCTAATCATGTAATTGATTGGAATGTAATATAGGTGAAGCATGAGGGAGACTTCTAGGTCCATTCAGTGTGCATATTGGACAAGAAGGTCAATGCACTTCATAATCGAGCCATCGAGCTGGTAAAAGTACAGTGGACCTGCTATGGTCCTAAGGATAATATGGGAGCACGAGGATGCCATGTAGGAAGAGTACCCTCATTTTTTGGAGCTTTTGAATTTTTTTGATTGTACATGTGTATATAATGCACTTAGGATAGTGCATAAATAAGGGGGAGGGGAATGTAATACCCCTATGTTGAACCCCATGTTGTAAATGTACATATGTTTTATAGGCTGGTGATCCATGGTGTTTTGGGCCAGAGTGTTTGTGTGGTTAATAGGCTGAAGAGCCTATATGTTGAAAGGCCAACGAGTCTAAAAAATGTAATATGTAATCACACTCGAATATATTAATAAAATACATCACTGCCGTAGACCAAGTCACACGAAAGATTATGGAGACTTAGGAATCCATGAGAAGGAAAAAGGGCTAGGAATTGGAGGAAAAGAGGCTATGTCAAGGGGGCTTAAGACAAGAAATAAAATAATATTATTCCTAAGTCCTAAGTATTTATATTATTATGTTATCCTAAGTTCTTAAGTGAGGGGAACACATGACCAAGTGGGGTCAAAGTAGCTCCTTGAGTGCCATGTGTTAATATCGGAACACACACATATAATGTTGGGAATTTAGTGTAATTCTCATTCATTCTATTCCATTCTTCCATTCCATCATCCGTACAATTTCCGAGAGAGTGGGTGTTGTGAATTTGTTGTTACCTTGTAAATCCTTGGTGGTTTGGGTTGATGAAACAACTTGTCAGGCCTATGGAGCATTTTCTTTGGGTGAAAGAATCGTTGGGAATAGGTTTCCTTGTGTGATGGCCTAGTGGGTGCTATAACTCTTTGAACATCTTTGTGTTCCAAGTGCCTCATAGCTTTGAGACTTCCTGGTTGGCCTGTTGCTGAAGCCTTTGAACGGAAATGGGATAGCCAAAGGATTGTGGAGCAATGAAGGGGTACACTTCCTTGGGTGGTACAAGTTGTGGGGAATGAGAGGCTGGGAGGTAGAACTACTGCTAGAGTTGGTGCCATTGGCATTGTCTTGAATTTGTTTGCTATTGGACCTCAGTTTGGATTAGGTATACTTTTCCCTAGTTGAGTCATAGTGCCTACTCGAGGGTGACTTGTCGTTGAGAGTGAATGGACAATTGAGTCTATGGCTGGGAGGAACGTTTGAGGTCTGCAACCAATCGATGATTTTCATTAAAAGATACGTGTCTTTTATGTGTTATCATGCTGCATATTGTGTGTTATTGTTAATTATGTTTTGTTGTAACTGTAAATAATTATGCATGGATTATATGTTGTTAGGACTATATAATTGTGTTCATATGCAAGGCATATTAATTAATTATTGGTATTAGAGAAATAATGGATTGAATTGGAGAAAAATTCAAAAATTCAGTGGATGACAGTCAGATTTTTAGTGACGGTGTCCAGGTGGGGCCCTAAGAACTTTACATTGGGCCTCACCCACTTCTACCGTAGGTTCGTGTTGGGGTTCTCTCATATCGCTTGGCCACTAAGTCAAGTGACCAAAGTTGGAGTTAAATCCAAGTTTACATGGTATGAATCACAACATAAAGCATTCTAGGATTTGAAACATTGCCTTTGCCTCGCCCAGTTCTCACGTTGTCAGACTCACAAAAACGATTTGAGATTGAGATAGATTCCTTTCACTATGCTATCGATGCAATCTTTATTTAGCAGAGACATCTAGTGGCCTATCATAGTGAGACGCTATTTGATGTTGTTTGAAGATATCCCACCTATGACAAGGAGATGTACTCCATTGTGCATGCATGCCGACAATGAAAGCATTATATTATGGGAAAGTAATGATCATCCACATTGATCACAAGCCTCAACAATTCTTGCAAACACAAGGAAAGTTGTAGAATGACCGCCATCAGAAGTGGTCCACATACCTGAAACAATTCCACTTGAACATTAAGTACAAGAAGGGAAGTGCCAACTGTGTTGTTGATACGTGTCTTTTATGTGTTATTATGTTGAATATTGTGCGTTATTTATGTTAATTCTATTTTTCTATAATTGTAAATAATTATGCATTGGTTATATGTTGTTAGGACTGCATAATTGTGTTCATATGCAGGGCATATTAATTAATTATTGGTATCAGAGAACTAATGGAATGAATTGGAGAAAAATCCAAAAATTCAGTGGATGACAATCGGGTTTTTAGTGACGGTGCCTAGGTGGGGCCTTGGGAATGTTACATTGGGCCTTGCCCATTTCTATCGTAGGTTCGTGTTTGGGTTCTCTCATATCACTTGGCCCCTAAGTCAAGTGACCAAAGGTGGAGTTAAATCCAAGTTTGCATGGTCTGAATCATAACAAAAAGCATTCCAGGATTTGAAACATCACCTCTGCTCCGCACTAGTTCTCATGTCACTGGACCTGCAACAATCATTTGAGATTGAAACAGATCCCTTTGACTATGATATCAGTGCAATTTTTACTTAGTAGGGACATCCAGTGGCCTATCACAATGAGATGCTTTCTGATGTTGTTCGCAGATATCCCACCTTTGACAAGGAGATGTACTCCATTTTGTAGGCATGTCGATGGTGGACGCATTATATTCTGGGAAAGTAACAATCATCCACATTGATCACAAGTATCAACAATTCTTGCAGACATAAGGAAATTTGTTCAATGACTACCATCAAAAGTGGTCCACATACTTGCAACAATTCCACTTGAACATTAAGTACAAGAAGGGAAGCGCCAACCGTGTTGTTGATAAGTGTCTTTTATGTGTTATTACGCTGAATATTGTGCGTTATTTATGTTAATTCTGTTATGCTATAATTGTAAATAATTATGCATGGATTATATTTTGTTAGGACTTCATAATTGTGTTCATATGCAGGGCATATAAATTAATTATTGGTATCAGAGAACTAATGGATTGAATTGGAGAAACAATTGAAAATTCAGTGGATGACAGTCAAGTTTTTATTGACGGTGCCTAGGTGGGGCCATGCCAATGTTACATTAGGCCTTGCCCACTTCTACCGTAGGTTTGTGTTGTGGTTATCTCATATCACTTGGCCCCTAAGTCAAGTGACCAAATGTGGAGTTAAATCCAAGTTTCCTGGATTTGAAACATCGCCTCTGCTTCGGACCAATTCTCACGTTGTTAGACCTGCAACAACCATTTGAGATTGAAAAAAATGCCTTTGACTATGCTATCAATGTAGTCTTTACTTAACAGGGACATTTAATGGCCTATCATAGCGATACACTATTTGATGTTGTTCGTAGATATCCCACCTTTGACAAGGAGATCTACTTCATTGTGCAGGCATGTTGACAGTGAAAGCATTATATTCTAGGAAAGTAACGATCATCCACATTGATCACAAGCCTCAACAATTCTTGCAGACATAAGGAAAGTTGTAGAATTACCGCCATCAGAAGTGGTCCACATACCTACAACAATTTCACTTGAACATTAAATACTAGAAGGGAAGCACCAACTGTGTTGTAGACTGCCTCAGTCGACCTTTGGTTTTGGCACTAACCATAGTTCTTAACTCCTATGGGAATACGACCTTCGGGTGGCCACAATTATACAACAGTGACTTTGACTTTCCTACTACTTATCAGACACTCAGTGTAGACAAAAAAATCTCGGACTTCCACCTCTAGGATGTGCTCTTGTGCTATCTGGGCCATATTTGTGTTCCTTCAAGCGAGCGTGCAAATCTAATTTGGGAGGCCCATTACAGTCAGGTGGTAGGGCACTTCAGTGTGGATAAGACAATAATAGTACTTCAAAAGTATTTTTACTAGCCAAAGTTTCGACAGGACGACAACCAATATATTAGATCGTGCACTGCTTGTGCCATCGCTAAACCATCCATCAAGAAGCAAGGGATGTACACTCCTTTCCCTACCCCAGACAAGCCCTGGGATTTAGTTTCCATGGATTACATGTCAAGTTTTCCCTCCACCAAACATGGTCACGATTGTGTTTTTGTGGTCGTTAATCCGTTCTCTAAGATGATGATTTTGACACCATGTAAAAAGAGTATCACATTAGAGACTACTGCTAGGCTCTTATTTGAGCATGTTTGGGTTCATTTTGGGATACCACGAACCGTTATTTCAGATAGGGACAATAGGTTCCTCAGTACCTTCTAGTGCAACCTATATGGTATTTGATAGACACCAAACTAA
>WSFP011464273.1:0-18540 GCA_009831015.1 Picea engelmannii
AAACCCATAGACACCTTTATTCATAAAGTTATTTGGGCCAACCAATTAATGTTGTATCTATTGCATTAATAGAATGCACGCACTCTTGTGACTATAAATAAATGATTTTGAGGAGTGTGTTTGGTTCACATCCCTACCCAACATGAATTCGTGAACATTCCTACTAGGCAAGGATATGTGGCAAGCAAACTCCTCAACCTCATTATGTCCGAAAAATGTGAACTAGCCATCATATGCACGTAAAAATAGTAATAGAGGACATGTTTGTTGTATTTTTGTCTTTCGGAAAGAAAACTTGTGTCTTCTTGTGTAATTGGAAGACATCTGTTAATGGAAAGAAAACTTGTGTCTTCTTGTGTAATTGGTAGACAAATTTGTGCAATTGGAAGATAATTGTTAGTGGAAAGAAAAATTGTGCCTTCTTGTGTATTTTATAGAAAAAATTATTTAATTGGAAGACAATTGTCAGTGTAAAGAAAACTTGTGTCTTCTTGTGTAATTTGTAAACAAATTTGTGTAATTGGAAGACAATTTCATGGGAAAGAAAACTTATGTCTTCTTGTGTAATTGGTAGAAAAAATTCTTTAACTAGAGGACAATTGTCAGTGGAAATTAAATGTGTGTCTTCTTGTGTAATTAGTAGAAAAATTTGTGTAATTGAAAGACAATTATCAATGGAAACAAAACTTGTTGTGGTGTACTTGGAAGGAAATTGTTCTCTTTAAAAATGGGGAACCTACAGAATCAAAGTAGAAATTATTTGAGGAAATAAAAAACCCATAGACACGGTAAATGAAGAAAGAGAAAAGGAAAGGTTAGGTATGTAAATATGAAGGATTTCAGCAAAGGGAAATCTAAATTCTAGTGGAATAAATGCCATTTTGTTTCTCCTCAGTACAAGCAAAGCACAAGACTTTAGTAGATTCCAATCGAGTTCAAAATTATATTGAACCTCCAATCACTATCTCATCAAGACAAGTTGTTGTGGATGAACACACGATGGAGGATTTTCTTGGAGATAATTATACAATGGATGAAATTAGAGAGGAAACTGGTGCAAAACCTTCTGGTTAAGAAGTTCCTGTGGTGCAACCTCTTGTTGGACAATTAGACATTCCAGAAACTAGTCATGGGCATGCCCACTCTCCTCCGAAAATTGATCCACCAGGGATTGAAGGGGAAAGAATTGCTACATTTGTAACTCCATAGAAGGGGTGTGAAGAGTGATAGAATACAGGTTCATCATCCCTACATAGAATAAGAAGTGTGTGACAAAGAACTCATAAATGAATTCAGGTGGGATGAAATTGGTGTAGCATCACTTGAAGGTAAGTTACCTAACTAGACTATTCATTATCGTTTTTATAATATCATTAAATAATATTTTGAACCAAAATATGATGCTTACTCAATGTCAATTGTTTTTGGATTTATTAATATATAGAAGTTTGATTGTCGTTAGGAGAATTTTAGACATTAAAATAGTCAAAAGTTCATAAACAAGTCATCATATTGTTAGAAACCTTGTGGATGCTTTTCAAAATAATGGTAAGAAAATTCATTCTAAAAACCGTACTGCATATCGACATGTCTTGTCACACTGACTTGTTAGTAAAAGCACAATAAAATGTTGTTTTCTCCAACAAACCTCTCTTCTTATGAAATGCAATATCAAAACTCTTAGAAAATATTCTAATAAATGAGATAGACTTGACATGGGTGGCCCAAACAAATTGTGGCCCTTCACTGGTAGGCTACCTCCTTTTGACATGAATTTAATTGGAGAAGTTAAGGGAGTAGTATGAACTTTCTGGTATGAGAACACTAGGCCTTCTTCCAACCAAGAATATGTAATAAAAATGAGAATGGGATCTAAGGACCGTGAACCCCACATTAAACACTTCCTTGACATGAAATAGACAAAATTGTATGAGAAGTTATGATTGTACATAGTGCACTTAACTTGGGCCAAATATTTTTCCATTAATGAAATCCTTGGTATGTTCAAATAAGTACAATTTGTAACACATGTTGTTGTAGATATAAAATTGAGTATGGTAATTATTATCACACACACACACACACACACACACAGAGATACATATAGTGTATTTCATAATTCCATGGTACAAGAATGCTCAATTATATTGTCGTCGTCATCATCTAATGCCATTGTACAAGAATGCTCAGTTATATTTTCGTCATTATCATCTAGAGACTTTATTCACAACATCTTGTGTACATGGTTAGAGGGTTGTACATTCCATAAAAAATCTTGATTAGATGGGACATGCCCCAGGTGCAGTGGAATGGAATTATTAAGCAAGTGCATCCATGTGAGTGATGAGTATGAATTAGGGAGAAAGGAGGTTGACTTGAAAAGATTTAAATATGTTGCGTATGATATTGAAAAATGGAAGGAAAGAAAAAATATACAATTGGTGATTTCCCAGGGGTTGATTTAAGGAATGGAAACATCCTCACTCAAGCATTTTCGAATCCTAGTAGGCTAGGGGAGATAGGAAGGAATGTTACCTTGAGCTTATATCCTATTCAAAATTATCAATCAAACCCATAAGAAATATGTTCTTGGGCTTGATGCTATTATCAAATTATGTGATTTTCTAAAAAAATGTAAAAACATTTTTATGTATAAAACTTATAAAAGTTTAAATGAATAAATAATAATACATACATCTAAAAACTAGTAACCACAACTCTCAAATTGAGAAGAAACCAAATTTTATTAGTGATGAAGTTTCTTAGTTACAAGAAAGTTCCTCTTTCCAAACCCCTGTGAGGATTTACACCATAATCAGACTTAGAAATATAGGATGGTATTTAGAATCATAAAAATAAAATTGGTGTATGAAAGAAAAAAACCCAGACTGAAATAAACCAGATCAATCCAAGACACAAGCTCATCAAGTATTGACTCTAAAACATATCCCTACTCATAACTGAAAATGAATTCATAAATTCTAATCAAACTGAATAGACTGCCAAGACAAATGAATGATGTTATGAATCATGTCAAAATTCTATGCTTCCCAATCCTTTCTTCTTTTCCACCTTTAGAATAATCCTTTTGTCAACAAGAGGACTTAGCTCTAATGAAACTCGGAAAATGAAATAATGAATATTAGATATCTCACATGAAAAGAAAATGAAAACCTTATAAGAATTATCTCTCTCTTTTTGTCTCCCTTGGTGTGTCCTTCATTTCTTCCTTTTATTCTCCAAATTGTAGTTCTCAAGTAGTTCAACTACCTTTATTTACTAAATTGAAACAACTTTAGTTAATAATAGGACACTATTATTTATGATAAGGATAAATAATAAATATACATAATAACTAATAGTCCCCCCCCCCACCCCCCCCTTTTATGTGTTTTCTATTTTAATCATTCCATTCTTCCTCCATAATCATAACCACACATTCTTCACATATCATCATAAAAATTAATATACACAGCAGCTGAAATAATCATGCCTCATAATAATACAAACTTGTATCTCCCAAAATTTTTAAAGTCTGATATAAGTTTCTTCAAAAATAAAATAATATTAGCTATCCAAAAGGATATGTGCCTCAAACTCAAACTGATGTCACCATGAGAATAAAATAAAGTCAAAAATCATATTTTTCAATGCAACTGTTTATCTACACCCATTTTCATTCGACATTGCTTCTTTATGTTTGATCAAATTTGCATCAACATATTTATTTTTTTTACCCTTTGATATTTTCGGGTGCATATCATCAAAGGTGATTTTCCTCACACCTTATTCAAGTCTAAGTGGAAAGTATTTGACGGTGTAGGAAGATGTCTCCGAGGAGTCAGAAATGATTGATATGGTAGCGCCTTCCCTTTACTTGTCCCTGGATTAATAGCTAAGGAATTTTTATTTTTTTGGAGCTATGGGGAATGCACATGTGAGGCAACAAAAGAAATAGGTTGTATTGGCAGTGTGGGAGGTGGAGGCGAAACTGGTAGTGACATGGTAGGTGAGTGACCAACACCAGAATTAACAGGTGCATTTTTCCATCCATCATTGATTAGAGGCTGATGTTGAACATGATGCTTATTAGGGATACTTCCAATACTAGGATGAGGTTGGATATCAGTAGGATGAAAAGGGGGTTTGACTTGTGGCTGATGGGGCTGAAAAGTTGGTCGTCTTGCAAGGTTGAGGAAACCAGTTTGGACTAATTGATTAAATTCCTCAAAATTTTCATCAAAGTGGATGGAAGATATCATCCTCTTGTTTATACCTCTCTGTCAAAATGTATTGGGCCCTCTACCCTTGTTTCCCGTATTACCTATGTTTCCAAACTGATTGTTTCCTCTACTAAAAAAAACTCATCTATATGCATTTGTTTCCAAATTAATACATATATAAGACACAATGTATAAAAAATCTAATACAATTTGTCAACATGATTACATTTGTCTCTGAGAATAACAGAACCATGCAAGATAAAAGGAAAATGAATAGGAAAAATGAATATAGGGATGTCAACTCAACTCCTCCAAACACCAATCTTCTCCTTAAAAACAAAAATATCAGTTGAAATTCTTCATATGAACATACCATTTTATTTTTTTAAGTATAAACAAGGAAGCACATTAAAAGGAGATTGTGTGTGCCTAGGATATATGAGAAAAGAGAAATGTCTTGAAAAAAGTGATAATATGACAGGAATGCATGATAAACAGTTCAAATTTAAAACTCTAAACCATGCATGTAAATTTTCTTCATAAAACAATCAGCTCAGAAGACATTCCAAATCATATGCATATGTTTCAGATAATAATCACATTATACCCATCATTCATCATGTTGTTACCCCTTCTCTGTCAAACTGAAAGTCATTTTTGTTTCATCTTTTAGTTATATAGACAGGGAACAAAAATGGAAAATAGAGTTTTATGAGTAGGATTCACAAGTATGGATTATGTAAAATTATATTTAGAAGAGAAATGAAAATCTATATAAATTTAACTTTAACCATTGACACAAGACTCTAATCAATTTGTATTAACTTATGTCATTCATGAGTAAATTAAACTGATATGGACAGATGAATCATCACATGAAATATGTTCATTGTTCAAAATGAGTAACTTATTCCTGTTATATCTCCATTATGATATTATATTTGTGTGGGGGGGATTTTAATATTCATGTTTACTCAAACAACAATCATAAATGGTCATAATGATATTATGAAGATCAATATTGGATTATTTAATTTTATACCCTTGTACTCTTGAAGTAATATTTTAAGAGAGTTAATTTAATAATATCCAATTGAAACCAGAGTATTATGAGCTTAAATAACCATAGCATGTTCAAAACAAATGAATGCATTTACATCCAGTAATTTCAAATTCTGAACATGATTGTAGTCAATTTCAAAAAGGAATAACCGAAACCTATGTCAATTATGAGTCATAACACTTATACCAACTCATAACAATTACACTCGTATCACATGCACATGAAATAAATTGGCATCTTGACCCAGAACCAAAAATATTCCATTGAAACTTATATTTGGTCAAGGAAATGATGCAAAGTAGTAGAGTAGCTCAGATGGAAGAAGCATCAACTACAATTTGTTTCACAGATAAGGGTTTGAGCTTACTATCTTCAAAAGATACGACTCTCAACCCATTGTTTTAAAAAATTAAACAATGACTAAAATTGCATCCAGTTTCAACATGGGGGTCAAACAATATCAAAACAGGTAGCAAGTGATATTATGCACAACATGTTTGACTTGGTTCAAAACCTTTAATATTTACTCACAAACCAAAACTTTATAAGTTCTGGAAACATGACCAAGTAGAATATCAATTTGAAATGAAATGACAACAATCACTATGCATAACAAATATGGGTTTGAGCTTGTTACTTGACAAAAGTTGAAAATGTAAAACCCATAAAAAAAACTTGCCAACACACAAAAAAAATAAAGCAGGACACCAACCAAACTACATGTATTATAAAACAATGAGACAGCTTCAACCTTGTATTTTGCAACACATAAATGGGATTGACCCATTTTCATTTTAAAATGATTACTTAAATATAGTCTGGCTCAATAAAATATAGTTCGAAATTTGCCTAGAACACGGTTTAATGAATCCACATTCAAAAACCCATCTTATTTATTCATCCAACTAAAATGGGTCTCTTTAAATCATTCCAAAACCACTGCAGGATGCATAACTAGTGTGAAACAGACAAGCTTCAAATATTATTCTCGATGCATGCAAGAAAGAAATAAAACCCCATAACTTTATCCACTTTTAACATCTTTTGAACAATCATCATAAACGGAAAGTGAGAGTACTAGAAAATTAAGACAAAATCGACCTAATCCTTATCAAACAACCACATTTTCCTTAATTTTTGTTTTCCAGGAAATGTCAGAGCAGGGAAAAACAATCATTTTCATGCACACAATATGCTACGAGAGACAAAACTTAATCAATATAAATAAAAATGTTTGGTAATATATGTAGGATAGGCTGCGAGCTCATACCTTGTAAAAATTTTCTTTAATACCAGTGTTGAAGGATAAGAGTAGTTATAACAACCACCAAGAGTGAGGGTTTCTCAACAATAAGTGCTCGAGATCTCTTGGAAACATAAGAAAAATGAAATGAACCTTGAAAACCCTCACAAAAACAAGGTGATGGACAAGGACTATGGAGTAAATGCCTGCATCTCATCATATTCAATGCATGGCCAGCAAGGATGCCCTATGTTCATTCTCCATAACTCAATGCAAATCGAATATCATAAACCAAATACCATAACATATGCCACATCAACCAATCATAGGTTCGAAATAATTCCAATTGAGTACACAACCTTGTTCCATATCACTCAACAATCATATCTTTTAAATCAAGCTTGTCACTTCACATAAGAAATTGGATTGTCATTCACATGAAAATATAGGGATTAATCATTGGCGTTGTCAATCAAATTCCTTGTATTAAGTGAGGAATATACCATATGGAACCAACAAAATGTATACCATGCGACCATATGCATATGCACCACCTTTTGTTAAACAAATTCCAACCCTTTTGAAACTTATCCCATCCCATAGTAATGATTGTTGTCACATAGGAACCAATGATTTGTAATCAAACCTTTTGAAATAATATATCATGTCTTAGTAACAAGTTTATTATATGTCCATGGGAAAACCATATATATATATAATGATTTTGAAGAACAAGAATAATTTTAATCCTTTTTGTATGTGTAACCATGTATAGCATTAATCTCATAGTTTTCTTGTTGATAAGTGCCATGTCATCAAAGTGAAAATAAGAAGAAACCATCACTATGTTAAACTGAAATGCATTACCCCACGCTAAACTATCATAAATTTAGAACCTTTATCACCACCTCCTTGGATAGAATATGTGCATATTCTAAGAAAAATGATTGAAAATTAACATCCATGAGTTTTCTCTTTTGGGCATCCACCTATTAGTTATATATCATAGTATAAATAAATAGGCTTTGCAATCCATTACATGATCTTATATCAGGCAATAAGATTTTGAGTCAACACCAGGTACGAGTATGTGACTTCATCAAGGACTTCATAAAAAATACACGAAAATATATTTAGCATGTCCATGTGGCTCGATGGCACGATGAGGATTTTAGAATATGCAGTGATACATTTCCCATTGGTACTATATTATTAATGATTGATTTTGCTAAGAACTAAACCCTTCAATCACAAAATAATATTCAAGGACAATATTATCACGAGGAGTAGGTCAACATAATGGTCCATATAGCATATAGGCACAATCCAGATAGCAATGAAGAAAACAAAGTTATATTGAAGGAGTATCACTTCTACATAAGTGATAATCAGTGCCATGACTTAGCCTATGTACAACATTGTTTCTTGTTGTTTTACAATCACCTGAAGGAAAAGATCATATAGATGGATCACCATTGGATTTGGTCAGATGGTTGCATGGACCAGTTCAAGAATGCTCGTGTATTTCAATGCTCGTTTATTTTGCACAAAACTAAGGGTACCACATATTTGGAACCATTTCGAGTCTGGGCATGGGAAAGGGGAGAATGATGGAGTAGGAGAAAGCATCAAAATAGATTTACGCAAGTAATAAATGAAGTTCAAAACTACTTCCCTTATTTGAGATGCAAAATCCATTGTTGAATAGTGTTCTTTAGTAATGGGAGAGGGAGAAATAACCCATGAAGAACAACCAACCTGGAAAGGACATGTACATAGATATTTTTGGTAGGTGGTCGATGTATATCGATCAAAGTAGTATGAATGAAAAACAATCCAAAGCACTCATGGATTCCATTTAGTTTGAACATAATAGAATGCAATAGTTGAAATATGGACGAGAAAAATCTCATGCTTCTGTGGTCCATGTAGTATTAATGAATGGGATTATTTTGAATCCACAGATTGGGTTGATAGATGGGATCGTGAATCACTCTCCATTGCTAAACATATAAATACAAAATTATCTCAGTTGGAGGAGGACCAATCAAATATTTCAGTATATTAATATCTCGTACTACCAAGTTCAGTGAATATTCTATTAAATTTTGAATAACAAGCATCAATGTTTTATGCTTTTATCATTTAGTGTACTCATGTATTGGAAATCCATTTTTCGCAGGGACTATGTACACAGTCGTTTCCCCAGAAGGTAATGAATGGGGAACTAACTATTGGTTGACATGTTTCTTAGAGAGAAAGTAGACCCTCATGCTCTCAGTATTATAATCCAAAGGCATTCAATTTTTGATTGGGTCGATGGTTATTAAAGGAGAATATCTGACACAGTATGCAAGAACAAAAAAGAAAGGTGGTTATGTATTTCAAGATTATATACCAAGTGAGGTTGTATACCACTTTATGAACCTGTTTGTTGTTACAAACCTCCAACTACAAACAATTATAGGTGAGAATGCATCAAAGTTAGGATACATATTGCCTTACTCTAAGAACGATAAGTTAATAGAGACAATTAGTATTAGAATTGATCATGATGGTCTACTTCAATGACCATAGGTATGTATACCACCCACTAATTGTTAGAAAGATGGACTTTATCTTTCCTTTCTATGTTGGGCCTCTCCCTTCCTTCCCTTTCATTTCCTTCCCATGTCTTTCCTTGCCATTTCTTTCCATACCTTCCCATGTCTTTCCTTGCCATTTCTTTCCATACCTTGCCATGTCTTTCCTTGCCATGTCCTACGATGCCTTTCCTTTCCTTTCCTTTCTTATACTTAGATATAGACCATGACCTAGAACTATACATATACCTAGACCTAGATATAGACCTTTCCTTGTCTTTCCACACCTTACCTTTCCATGCAATGTCTTGTATTGTCTTTCCTTGCCTTGCCTTGTCTTTCCTTACATTTCCTAGACCTAGAAATAGACCATGACCTAGACCTATACCTAGACCTAAACCTAAACCTAGACCTAGAACTTTCCTTTTCTTGTCTTGGCTCATCTCGCCATGCCTTGCCTTGCCTTGCCTTTCCTTTCCTTACCTTTTCTTTCCTTTTCATTTCATGCCTTACCTTACCTTTCCTTTATGTGTCTTATATTATCTTAACTCACCTTGTATTTCCTTGTCTTATATTGCCAAGCCTTGTCTTTCCATGCCTTGCCTTACCTTTCCTTACCTTTCCATGCCTTGTCTTTCCTTGTCTTGTCTTGCCTTCCCTTTCCATGACTTTCCTTTCTTTGTCTTTCCATGCCTTGATTTGCATTGTCTTTCCATGCCTTTTCTTTCCTTTCCATGACATGCCTTTCCTTGCCTTACTTTTCTTTTCCTTGTCATGCCTTGGATTTCCTTATCTTTCATTGCCTTATCTTTCCATGACTTATCTTTCCATTCCTTTCCTTGCCTTTCATTGTATTTCATTTCCATCATGTCTTGCCTTGCCTTGCATTGTCTTTCTACACCTTTCCTTTCCTTTCCTTTTTTACCCTTATCTACCATGCCTTTCCTTGCCTTTCCTTTCCTTGCCTTGCCTTGTTTTTCATTGTCTTTCCCTGTCTTTCCTTGTATTTCCATGCCTTGTCTTTCCATGCCTTCCATTGCCTTGTTTTACCTTTCATTTCCATGCTATGTTGATATTTTCTTGCCTTTCCTTTCCTTTCGTTGTCTTTCCTTGTATTTCCTTTCCTTTCCTTGACTTGTCTTTCCTTTCTTGGTATTTCCTTGTCCTGTATTTCCATGCTATGTCTAGCCTTGAATTTCCTTTTCTTTCCTTGTATTGTCTTCCCATGTCTACCCTTTTGTTATCTTTCCTTTCCATGCCATGTCTATCCTTTCCTTTCCTTTCCTTTCCTTTCCTTTCCTTACCTTACCTTGTCTTTCCATGCCTTGTCTAGCCATGCCTTCCCTTTCCATGTCTTACCTTGACCATGACCTAGACCTATACCTATACCTACACCATGACCATGACATAGATCATTACCTACACCTAGACGTATACCTGGACCATGACCTTGACCTATACCTAGATGTAGACATAGACATAGACCTAGACCTTACCTTCCCTTTCCTTGCCATGCCTTTCCCTCCCTTTCCTTGCCTTGTCTTACATTTCCTTGTCTTTCAATTCCTTTCCTTGCCTTCCCTTACAATTTGTTTTCAACTTAACATGAAATGTTGACACCAATAGTGTGTAAATATACTTTTCTAAAACTTTTTTATATTTCCCTTGTGAATTTTCCTCATGTAACTTTAACTTTAATATGATATAACTTTAACTATCACTCTTACAAGTTTCATATTTCTATAGGAATAAGTTTTATGTTTATTTTCATTTGAAATCCACCCTTTGAAACTAAAATTATTTCTTATTATTTTTTGTGAACTGAAGGAAAGAATATGATATTACATAGTGAGTAATAAATTTGCTAAATACCTCCACTAGCACTTGTTGAAACTCCTATATAAAAAATGATCCCAACTTCTTACTATAGAATAGATGTGTTGCATCCTCACCCAACAATCTTAGTCATGAGACAAGTAGCCATGATATAGGTTTTCAAAAAATTTGGCCCACGGAGTTCATATCCTCATAATAATAGCTAAATGAGCATCTCAAAATGGACCAAAAATGAATAGAATGCATGTGCATGCGTAAATATTAAAATGTAGCAAAAATAAAAATCATAATCACACACATCATGAAAGATGCATTGTTTTTTCATAACAAAAATTAAACATAAATTTTGTATATTCATAAACAAAAATAAGAGTGTTGATTTCATGCTTACCTACAACCATCACTCTTTCATCATAATTTTGAAATTTTTTCTTAAGAGTGTTGATTTCAGTCAATTTCCATATTTGTTTTCCATGGTAGCAATGGACAACACAACACAAACAACCTAGAGCATCAATGTGAGAATTTTGGAATGGATGCTTGGTTTTAATAAGTCAAATGAGGTAGATGGTCTCATTTAAAGAACGTGTTAAAAAAAGAGATGAGTTCTATGGCTGACATTTGGCAATAGTGGAACCATATCCACTCTCATGTTCTATTCAACAATCTTGTGTTGGATAGTTGGTTGTCATTGATGTTGTTGGATAGTTAGTTTTCATTGATGTCAATAGAATATGTTGTCATTGATGTCAACAGATGTGATGGTTGCAGTTGAATAAGTCTACAAGAAGCCTACAGGTGTGGTCAGGAAGCCCAAAGTTATTTGAGGAATAATGATATGAAGGAAAGTGTAAATGCAGGTAACAATATCTTATATGGATAGTCCTCATCATATCATTTCCAATAGTAGGTGGTACATCACGTAGTTCCTCATGATTGAGTAATTATGAGGTCATGAAGTTGGAAGCCCCAGAGAATGGTTAAGAAACCCCTAAATAGTTACAAGTAATTAATTAAAGGGTAAAGTCTTTATAACAAGAAACTACAGGTCAACCCTTAATTCAAGGAAAAAAGCCACTTTGAAAATGTATAAATACACTTCAAGAAGCCTTTCATTCTTACACACACAACTTTATTGAATATATTCTATGTGAGCACACTTGATCTATTGTCAAATATGAAATGACAAATCTGAGGAAGGGAAAGATTAAGGTGTGTGAAAGTATAGATATTGCATAGGAGAGAGGGTTTTATGTGAAACCCTAATTTGGATGAACCCCATGGGTTAGACTATTGGTTTCCCATGAGACACCCCCATGGGTTGTATGGCCCTCGTACTGTGAGGCCCCTCTAGTTGACTGCTCTTAGTCTCGTGAGGTTAAGAAAATTTTGCGGAGGATTCTAGTACTAGGTTGTTGAGGCTGAGGAAGATTTATAGGTCTGAAATTTTATGTATCAGGTCATATACAAGTTTAAATATATGTCTATATGCATGTTTTTAGGGTTACATGTTGGTGATGTTATGGTGCAATCTTGAGGCATGTATTTGGTATCTTATTGAGACATTGGCACATGCTTGAGGCACATATTGTGTGCATGGTGTGAGGCATATTTATGGTATATGTATGAGGTACATTTCTTAGTGATATTGATGCATGTTTGAGGTACTTCTTGATGAGGTTATGGTGCATGCTTAAGGCATGTCTTTGTGAGTTTTTATATATGCCTTGAGGAACATCTTGGATACTTGGCATATGGTTTGTTGTATGGTATATGCTTGAGGAATATCATGAACGATATAGCACATGTTTGATGGTATCTCTCGGTACATAGTTTATGGATGTTGGCACATGCTTGAGGCACATGGTTTGAGGTACATCTTGGCTACATGATTGAGTGTTATTATGGTACCTTTGTATCTAGTTTGGTATATGTCATAGGCACATATTTGTGATGTTTGTACATAGTTGAGGTATACAATTAGTATATCATGGCATATGCATGAGGCACATTCTTTGGTGCTTGGTTGAGGCACATTCTTTGGTACATAGTTGATTATTGGTACATGGTACATGTTTGATGTACATGGTATGGTACGAGTTTCGATACATGGATGATGTACATGGTATGGTACAGGTTCTGGTACATGGTTGATGTACATGGTATGGTGATGGTTTTGGTATCCATGTGAGAGGATCTGGTTATAGTTGTTTGAGGATGGTATATCGGTGATAGTCACAGTGATAGTGACAGTGTCAAGGAAAGTGACAGGTTGGATGATTGGTTGATCATCAATTTCAGGTTGATGTGACAGTGAAAATTACAGGTTGATGTGAAAATGACACTAACAGGTAGGTTGATATATCAGTGACAATGGAAGCTACAAGTTGATCATTGGTAGTGACAGTTTGATTCTACACTTATATTTCAGGGCGACGGGATGGGGAAACGAAAGAGGGTTATATCCTCCTTCTTATTGGTGCCAGATAACTCAGGGACTTGGATCTTCCTTCAAGTTGGAGCCTATAAATCAGGGGGTCATAGCCTCCTTTCGGTTGGAGTCGAAGAATATAGGGAGTTGGAGCTTCCTTCAGGTTGACACCTTTAAACTAGGGGATTGGAGCCTCCTTCCAGTTGTAGCTAGAGAATTCAGGGAGTTGTAGCTTCGTTCAGGTTGGAGCTTGTAAATAATGGGTTGGATCCTCCTTCCAGTTAGTGTTGGAAAATTGGGAAGTTGGTGCTTCCTATGAATGTATTCTTGATATATATAAGAAAGCATTCCATGGTTTTCTCCCATTTTAGTTTCCACGTAAATTATGGTGTATTTTGCATCTTTGGTTGTTTATTGTGCAGTGATGAATGATATTGATTTTTATGAAATGATATACTAAATGAATAAGTGATAAACTATTTAATGTTGTTGATAAAGTTGAAGTTTTATATATACTAGGATTGAAAGTTGTAAAAAAATATCATACTAATTCATACTAAAAAAATATCATACTAATTCAGTATTCCAACATCTTTGACCATTATATATTATATTCTTTCATTAATATTTACATAGATTTAATGTGTAAAAGGAATAACTGAACAAATATTTCATATTTATGATTGATTGAAATTTTGAATTCATTTTATGATTGTTATAGTATTCTTGTATCTTGTGGTTCATTTTTGTTGTTAGGGAACTATGCCTATACTTGCCTTTCCTTTCCTTGGATTTCCTTGTCTTTCCATGCCTTTCCTTGCCATGTATTATCTTGACCATGAGCTAAAACTAGACCTTTACTTACACCATGTCCATGACTTCCCTAGAAAGTAGCTTTGCAGAACAAAGACTAGAATCGTTTTAAAATGAAGGCATAAGGGGTAAAATCGTTCATATAAACTTTGAATCCCTCATTAATTAAATAAAAAAATATGTTTAAAATAGATCTCTGGAATGTAGCTGGAGCATTAAATAACCCAAAGGGAAAGACTCAATATGCGAAGGTACCCCAAGGACATGTAAATGTAGTTTTATCCTGGTCTTCCAGAGCAATATGAATATGATTATAACCGCTAAATCCATCTAGGAAAGAGAAACATTTCTTCCCTTCTAAAGTACCAAGGACCTGATCTTTAAAAGGTAGGGGAAAATGGTCTTCTAGGTAGCTTTATTGAGTTCATTGTAGTCTACATCGATTCTCCACTTACCATTATTTTTACAGACGATTACTAGTGGGGAGACCCACTGGATATCTGAAATAGGATATATAAAGTTCGCATCCAAGAGTTTATGTAATTCTTCTTTGACAATGTCCCTGAGATGAGGGTTTAATCTTCGTTGAGGCTATCAGATGGGTCGAGTATCTTTTTTGATATAGATATGACGTGTGCATAGTTGGGGATCGATGCCCTTCATGTCAGAATATTCCCAGGCAAAATCCTGTTGGTATTTAGAAAGGATCTAGATTAATTTTTGTTATTGTTGGTCATTCAGATTGGCGTTGATATTCAAACATCTTCCTGGTGCGATTTCAACTACAATTTTGTTATGGACAACAGTAGTGGGAATGTTTTGATCAATCAATTCTTCCAAAGGATATCCCTACACTTCATTATCTAAAATGGATTTTAGCATTTGACATGTTGGGTTACCTATAACAGTTGGGTTGTTAATGAAGCTACTAATCACATCATCTTTTAACTGGTTTTTGAGCCCAAGAGCTTCTTCTAGTCTTGAGAGGAGGGCATATTTTTTCTTCCAGATATTTAGGTGGTTGCAACTGCTGGTGTATGATAGGCAGACTTGGTTTAGCTGGAGGATACAAGATAAGGTTATTTATATCACTTCCTCTAGCAATTTTCATGTTTCATGTGCGACATCTTATGTATGCATCTATTGTTTCTAGCCACGGTCGCCCTAATATTAACGGGTGTCCATCTAGTCTACTTCTTGGGTTAATAACTAGGAAATCAGTTGGGTATTCCCAAGAGCCGAATGGGACTGCTATGTCTTGTAATGTGCCTTATGGTTTAACCACTGATCTATCAGCCAATTCTAAAAAAGTTGAAGTTGGTTCGTTGGAGGTGATACCCAGAACATTACAGGTCTCAGTGGTCAGAATATTGATGGCTTCTCCCAAATCCACCAATGTATTTGGGAAGGAGCATCCTTGTATATGAACTGCTACCATGGGATTTCCTAGGTCTACATATTTGACTGGCTCTTGTTTGCCTAAAATAAGATCGGATAAGTTTCCTACCACATGAACAGTTGATGGATTCTTAGTTTTCCTTCCGAGCTTTTTCCGACATAATTCTTTAATTGTTTTCACATAAATAGAAATATCGTGTATAGCCTATAGGAGTGGGATTTTAACACATAAATATTTTAGTTCCCCAGTGATATCGAAGTTGGGATATACATATGGTTTAGATATCATTATCCTTTCAGGGAATGGGAGAGAAGGACTTGCGTCTTTATCAGGGTTTTGTTGCTTGACTGTGTTTTCCCCATGTTCTTATTCTTCTGTTATAACCACAGTTGATGGGTTTATTGTTGGTTTTTTATCATTCTTGTTCTCATGTTCTTGATTAATGCTACTTTCCTCAAGAGAAACTACATGCCACAATTTTAACCGAATATTGTTGCATCCTACAGAGTTCGTTTCACATTCCAAATTCTCGATAATTTGCACGAGCTGGAGTGGTCTATTATTAGGATTCAGGTTGGGTTGAGCTGGTAATTGGGGGTGTACTTGAGGTTGGGGATTTTGAGGCAATTGAAGTGGAGCTTGTAGAGTGTACTGAGATTCAGGAACCATTCCCATAGGTTGATTGGTCAATCCCATGGGGCGCTGTCAGTTTTGATTCCAATTGGGAGCTTGGGCAGTTGTGCTAGTCCACTTTGAAGGATAGGGACTATTATTTGAATTCTACTAAAACAGGGTAGAGTGATGCAGGTTAGGCCAAGTAGGATTGGAAACCAGTTGATTTGGCCAAGGTGCAATAGGATATTGTTTGGACTACCAGGTGGGATTCACAAATGGTTGGCCTTGCCATGTGTTTCCAGGATTATGCTACTAATTATATTGTCCAAGAAAGAAAGAATAAGGATCTTGTAGAATACCTGGGGAACGAGCCTTCCATTGACGACGTTGAGCCATCAGATATATCAGTTTAATTTCTTCTTTTTCTTCTTTAAAGATGGCCTTTAGTCCTAGAAGTGATGGATATTATTTTGTCGCATGATCTTTGGAAAATATAGCATAGGTTCGAACCATGTCCAGGGGACATTCCCTTGGACTATGTTTTTTATTGCACCATGGAAAAAATATAGCCAATGACTGTTCTGCTTCTTCCTATCTCTGTTTAGCCTACAAAACATCCAATTGTGTAGTCAGAGTACCCAAAATTTTGGTTTGAAAATTTTCCAAAAGATTACCAATTTATGCTCAGGTGACACTCCCACTGGTAATGTTGCTACTTTTGGTAATGGGACCTTGTATTCCCAATCTGGTTATGTAATACCACACAAAAACCTGATACATAATTGGACAATTTCATCATACGTTTCTTGATAAATATTGCCTTTTCCCATCAAATTTAACGTCACTACCCATTCATCCTTCATACCTTTTATTAGAGTGGATTTAAGTACCTCACTTGGTGTACCATAAGGTGATCTCTACAGGTTATATTGAAATTTTTCAACATATTCTTCTAGTGTTTCATTTTCTTTAGCAACCATTTTAAATATTTCATCCTTTAAATCCCTGGTTCTATATTAGTCTTGGTATTTTGTAAGGAAGGGGTTTTTCATTTCGTCCCGTGAATTTATAGTTCCTCCCCCTAGTCCCATAAACCATCGTAAATATTCCCCTTTCAAAGTGGAAGGAAATAACTTTAGTTTATGGGATTTGGAGGTATATTCATAGCCTCTACACAGGACATCAAATTCGAATAAGAATGCATCAAGATCCTCTGAGATCAATCCATTGAAGGTTGGAATATTCTGTAGTGGAATGGCTTTCATTATGGAATTAAAAACTGGATCAACTATAGGATATTCCAAAGTGGTAGTCTGGGCCTCGGGTCGTGGATGATTTTGATGTGCCATTTGGTAAAAAATGTGCCAATAATCCTTAGGGATCTCTTGGTTTGGGTTCTCTACTCGAGGTGGATGACTAATTGGTCCCTTAGAAGGTTTTACCGTGCTACCTATGTATGGGATTCTAGGTGTTCCTTCTCCTTCCAGAATCACAGGAGATCCAAATTCAGACGGTTGTGGGTTTTCCTCAGCAACTCCACTGGTCTCCCCTTCTCCTTCTCTCAAATTACAAGAATTTCCCTCACCTAAAGGATTGAAAAGTGGAGTGTGTGTACTTTGGTAACTCTATTTAGTTCCTTCAATTCCGCTATTAACCTCAATGTGAGATGCATTTGGTGATTCTTTTGCTTGAGGGGCTTGGGTAGAACCTTTTCGAGGTCCAATCGAGGCTTGAGATTCAACCTTTCGAATAATTTTTTCTATAAAAGTGCTCCTTCCAAGGGCCACCGAGCCCTGGGCTTTTGTAGTTTTCTGTAAGAG
This sequence comes from Picea engelmannii, assembly GCA_009831015.1. NCBI lineage: Eukaryota > Viridiplantae > Streptophyta > Pinopsida > Pinales > Pinaceae > Picea > Picea engelmannii. Next base: position 18,026 of record WSFP011464273.1, read on the forward strand.
TTTTTGTTTTTCAGGTTCCTTTTTCTTAATAATACACACTGACACAAACTCTATGCACATATGTAACCTCTATGCATTAGCTGAAGGTAGGCGCTGGCACAAGCATTTTACTTGTTTCTTGCATAGATTCTTACCTTCTGTTTTTAATACCTCATCCTTTCAAAGACGCAACCTATACTATCCTTGACAATCTCCCTGGCAACGGTGCCAAAATGTTGGGTGCTAAAGATGTCCTAAAAACAACCTTAGTCTAACATCAATTTTATCAACCGAGGATTCATCTTTTTCTTTCAAGATTGTCAGCAAAATCTATGCGGATAAGTTGTAGAGGTTTAAATCATGTAGATAGTTCATTTACAACAAATCTGGATGCATCTAAATTACTTTAACAATCAAGTTCTTCACAGATTAACTACAAAATATGAAACTAATGATTTAATCAAAAGGAAATATATTTTGAGCAATAACACACCCTAAAAAGAAACATCAATTAATTACTAAACTCATTCATCTAT
>WSFP011464278.1:0-18631 GCA_009831015.1 Picea engelmannii
CATCCGTACACCTTCCTCCCACCACTTGGGAATTCACGGGTCCTTCCAAAAAGGACTTAGGATAAAATAATATGCACATGGATTTTTAGGAATATTAATAAAATATTATTCCAGGCCTAAGCCCCCTAGGCTTAGCCCCTAGGATCCTCACTCAACCCCTTTCCCACCTTTCAGCCCCTGATCCCTTGCCCATTCTGTGGACGCTCAGTCCCCCATCACTCTTTCATCGTGGTCGGTCTGCATTGGCGGTATTTATATTTTATTAATTGACCTGCATACTTACAAGTACATCAACATGCTCCTGGCCTTCAACACTTAGGCTCCCTGGCCTAACAAAACTCATAAGCCTACAGCTTATTCTAAACTTGGCTCACCAGCCTATAGAACATATTTACAATTCTTTGCATATAACATGATTTGTAACGGGGCTCGGCCTTGGGGACACTACAACTACAAAAGTATCAGTGAAGGGTCGTAGGATATCATCCATCATCCCCATGAAAGTGGTTGGAGCATTTGTCAAACCAAAGGGCATGACCAAGCATTCAAAAAGGCCTTCCTTTGACTTGAAGGTGGTTTTCCATACATCTGTTTGTTCTATCGGGACCTGGTGGTAGCCAGACTTCAGATCAATCTTACTGAAGTATTTTCCCCCCATGAGTTGATCAAGGAGGTCGTTGATTCGAGGAATCAGGTACCGGTTTCTGACTGTGATTTTATTCAGAGCTCGATAATCAATGCAGAGTCGCCAAGTTCCATATTTCTTTTGTACCAGCACGATTGGGCTTCTGCAAGGTGATGAGATGGGACGGATGTGCCCCTTGTGGAGTAGTTCTTATATTTGTCGCTTCATCTCCTCATTCTCTAACAAAGAGCAGTGATAGACTAGCCCATTGGGCAGCGGTGCACTGGGGATCAGATCGATGGGGTGCTTGACCTGGCAGTGCATAGGTACCCCAGTAGGTGAGGAGAATATATACGAGTATTCTTCCACGAACTTATCTACTTGCTTCTGCGGTGTTGAGAGGTCAGCCGCAAAGACCCTGGATGTGGTTGTGATATTTCCCTTATTCTAAGATCAAATCACGAAGAAGACAAACTTCCCCATCTGAGAGATGACCTTCCTGCATTTCTTAGCAGAGATCAAGGAAATAGCACTAAGTGGGACTGCCTCAGGTATCCTGTACAATTTCCTGTTCAAAGTAATAATAACACTATGAGGCCTAGACTCATATACAACATGCAGTTTCCATAAATAAGGCTGGCCCAAAAGAACATCACAAACTTTGAGAGGAGCAACATCAAACAATACCTCGTCTTTGAAGGGCTTGATTTCGTATGACAGTCGACACTGTTGGTTGATGCAGAGATTGCTTCCTTGGCAGAGCCATCCAATGGTGTAGGGTTGTGGGTGCGGTGTTTTCGGCAGGGCCAACCTCTAGACAACCTCTGCTGAGATGAGGTTCTTCTGGCTACCGCTATCCATGATGAAGTGCAGCGGGGTGCCTTTTACCCACATCTATGAATGGAAGAGGCATTCTCCTTCTTCTGGCTCATATGGTTCATTGGGCTGGAGATTGGTGGTAGAAATGGTGGCACTGGGTTCCACATCAATGATCCATATTCCCCTTTCTGGTTCTGGCTCAGAGTCTGAACCTGCATCTGAGTCATAGGCTTTCACTTTGGCCACTAGCGACTGCTTTGAGCGGCAGTCAACAGTGTTATGCCAAGGGCTCTTATGGAAGTCGCACCACTTCCCGGTATCTTTCTTTGTCTTTTTGGTGTCCTTCTTTGCTTGCGGCTTGGACTAGCTTTCCTGATACTTTCCATCTTTTCTCTGTCCTTTGTTTTGTGGGTTGGGGCCGCCCTTTCCTGTCTTTTGTTGAGAGGGGTTCTTAGGCCCAAATTACCGCAGCTTTTGTTTGAGCTTCTGCTCGATTTTGACGGCATATCGGTAGGCCGCGCCCAAGGACGAGATGTCCAAAAATTCCATTTCGGTATGGATGAATCTATGCAAAGCTTCATGATACTTGAGTACCATATGTCGCTCTAAATATTTGATACAGTGTGGTCCATTTGGTATACAAGTCATCATAACTTCCAACAGGGTAGTATTGTTCCTTAATAGCATCCCTGAAGGAATCCCAGGTGGTCGTGACTGTAAATAATGAGGGTTTCTCTGTTTCCTTTTTCTCACAGAAAGTTTCCCACCAATATTTGACATGGGGAATGACTTTGTGGGGCGCAAAAGTAATCTTTTCTCTATTCGAAAAGTTATGGACAGAAAAATACCCTTCTAGTAGATTCAACCACTTCTCTACAACATCTACGTCTATATGACCTTCAAATATAGTAATATCCAAGTTTATGTGCACCTTGAAGGGGGTGGCACCTTCGCTCGAAGAAGTTGCATCGTCTGTTGGGAGTCGTTGAAGGATTTGCGTGAAACTATCCATCATCTCATTCCTTTGTTGCATGAGGGATTCCTCAATAAATAGTTTGAAAGGATCTCATGTCCCGTCATCTTTCTTTTCTCGTGCCATGAGAGGTCACTTGGGTGCACGAGAGATTTTTTCCTCAAGAGAAACAAGATCGAGACCCAACTCTTTGTACTCCAACCTCGTTGGGGACATGCATTAAGACGACAAGGAGCAAACTGCTATGATTACAGATTATTAATGGGTGCTTAACACAAAATAACAAAGATACAGTAAAAAATGGCTTTCTATTCAATAAGGAAATAAGCTAAAACTGTAAAATGTAGCGGAAACAAGCTTGTTGGAATGGTGGCAGCTTATCTCCGAGAAGAGATGTGACGGCTACGCTCATTAGAAATAAGATGATTACAATGAGGCTCTAAAGGCCTTTTTACAATAAACAGGAATGACAAAAACACTAGATATCCAAAAACCTAACCCTAGGAGATAAAGTGCCAAAAGTCATGTGGGCTCCGTTTGGGTAAGTTAGTACATCAACTTCTCGGGGTTCTAACGTTTGCATACGATCTCCGTTTTAGGCGTATGATAGCTTATTGGAAAGGTATCATCGAGGAGATTCATTTTGGGGGATCAATCATGCCTTCGAATATCATTTAGAATATCGATCCTGAAAAACATTCATTAGGCCCTCAAAATGGCCCCGGAAGTTAAAACTGCTAAAAATAGTAAATTGCCAAAATTTTCAGAAAACTGTTTTGAGCCAGTTGGAAGAGGTGGGTGGCCATCGATATCCACCTAGATCAATCCTCCCTCATTAGGAAGCAATGGTATCCATTTCATTGAGTTACCCCATCAAATGAGGAAATTTCTGTTGAATTTGGCCTAGGGTGAGCCACTTTCCTTGGTGCAGGAGTTGCCCTGCATTGACGACTCGATAAAGCTGGATCCTTTGTTGTCAAGTGACCTTGATCTATGTGTCCACAATCTAATCATTGGATGCTTGTTGTATGCATTCGGGGTTGATCTATGTTGGTGTCAACTGTTCTGCTACGTCTGAGGTGTCCAATAATGGTGGGAAATAAGGGCGAAGGAGATCCTTGTTGAACACTGGGTGCAGGCCAAGGAAAGGACGAATGTTGAGCAAAAAATAATTATCCCCCATGGCCTTGGTGATGGTGTACATCCCATAATGGAGTGGGTGAAGCTTCCGATGGGGTCCTGTAAGGTGTTCTTTCTGCAAGTGCAACCAAACTTTGTCTCCCACCTAGGCTGTCGTGAAATTCGACCATGATCCTGTCAGCCTCTTGCAGATCTACACATTTCAAAAGAAACCCCATGGGGTATTTCCAATATAGAACCTGATCAATAAGGTAGTATCTGACTGCTTTGATCTTTAGATATTTTTCCTTGTTTCTTTGTAGGCCGTCTGGAGGCCGCAACTCTTGCAGAAAATATATGACATCCTTATACCAGGGACATCGAGCCAATGGGGGCTCCCTTTGAGCGTCTATTTCAGGAAGCCGACCCTGCTAGAATCCTTGAGCATTCGTTGATGAAACTTACCCCCAAAGCTTGGCAATTGGATTCATCCAACAACTTGGCTAAACCTTGACCTTTGATCAATTTGGTAGGCTTTATTTCCAAGTCAAATTCCATAATCTTAGCTATCCACTTACTCCTTCTCTCGTCTATGTCAGGCTGAATAAGAATGTCTTTAACAACAGCCGAGGGGACATAAGCGATGATTTTTGAATGCAGGACATAGATTCTAAACGCCTTGAGAGCCTTTACTAGGGCATAGGCCTGCTTCTCCATAGTGTCATACCTGACTTTGGCATCCCTCAATGCTCGRMTGAAATAGGCAACAGGATGCTCTAGCCCAACCTTGTTTGTCTGTAATAAAACAACGGCCACCGTGTCAAGTGAGGCAAAGGAGAAAATAAGGAAATCCTTTGAGTAAACGGGACTGATAAGCACGASGGCTTCAGACARGGCCTTCTTTATTTGTTCAAAGGAATTTCTCGATTCAGAAGTCCACCTCACTTCATTTCCTTTCCTTAACATGGTTGTTATAAGTTTTACCTCCTCAGCAAAGTTAGGCATAAACCTTCTCAGAAAATTAATCTTACCAAGGAAAGATTGGACCTCTTTCTTGGACCTCGGGATTGATAAGGCTTGTATTGCCTCAACTCTGCTGGGATCGATTCTTACTCCTTCCACTGATACTATGTGGCCCAGTAACTTTCCCTCCTGCATGGCGAACAAAGATTTCTTGGGGTTTAATGAAATGCCAAAACTCCTGCATTTCAGGAAAACCCTCATGAGATGACAACAGTGTTCTTTATCAGATTTTGAAAATACTGTGATGTCATCCAGATAGACGACCACAAATTTATCCTTTTCCCCAATGAAAGCTATGTCCATGGCACGCTGAAACGTTGCCCCTGCATTCATCAATCCAAAAGGCATTTTGGCATACATGAATGTGCCCCGTGGAGTGGTAAATGTCATCTTTTCCCTGTCCTCAGGCAAAATAGAGACTTGGTTGTAGCCAGAGAATCCATCAATCATGGAAATTCTGGATGCTCTTGTTACCCTTTGCAATATATGTTCCATCTTTGGTAAGGGGTAGTTATCCTTCCGTGAGCTCCTGTTCAAGTTTTTGAAGTCTACACAGAGTTTGATTTCTCCATTCTTTTTCATTACTGGTACCAAGTTGGCCACCCACTCTGAGTATCTCATTGGTACGATGATATGGGCCCGTAGCAACTTCTTCACTTCCCTCTCCATGATAGGCAACAACATAGGATTGATCTGTCTTAGCTTCTGCCTGAATGGTTTTGCTTCCCTTTTCAACGAGATTTTATGCTCGATGACAGAAGTGTCATATGTTTTGAGATATTCATAGGTCCAGGCAAACACATCATCAAATTCCCTCAAAATTACATCATATTCATACCTCTGCTCCTTTGTCAGACTTTTTGACAATTTGACATACTTGGGCTCACTCTCAGTGCCAATGTTGCACTGAATAGTATCAGTGTCATCCTCCAAGATTTCCCGTTTTAATGACACATCATTTCTATCAAAAAGCCTTTCCAAAGGAACCAGTCCCCTTGGAAAATGGTTGTTGGGGAGCTTCACAATGTTACGCTCTGCTATTTTACTCAGAAACTTACCCCCATCAAGCTCTTCTTCAGAGACAGATTCTTGGTCGATGTGCATCTCTGAAAATTCTTCGACAATCTCCAAGAATTTCTTGATCTCGAGATCATCCTCGAATACTTTCCAATGTTTTACGTTGTCAGGTATGGAGGGCCTGGGTTTTACTTCCACATCATATCTGAATCCGGGCAGCAAGGGTACTTTCAAATTGCTTGCTGATGTAACCAAGGAATCTGCCACTGTGTTCTTCTCTCTTGGGACAAAAGAAATGTTGAATGCTAAGAAGAAACTGTCAATTAAGTCCCATACCTCATTTATGTAGCTTCTGATTCAAGGATGCTTAGCCTGATAAGTGTTTCTAATCTGTTGGACCACCAACTCTGCATCTACGAACACTGCTACTTCTTGAATTCCCATTTCCCTTGCGGCTCTTAATCCTAGGACAAGAGATTCATACTCTGCCACATTGTTGGTAGCTTCAAATTCTAGTTTGTATGACAAAGACATGGTTTCCTGAGCAGGTGACACAAAAAACACCCCCGCTCCAGTGCCTTCCCTGGAAAAGGCTCCATCAAAGAACATTTTCTAGACGGGGGTGATGGAGGGAGGAAATTTATGGGAAGTGGTGGGGGACTTTCTGAGTTTTAGAGGAGGCTCGGGAGCATTAGTGAGTTGTAGTACACTGGAACCTAAATCAGTGTCCAAGGAAAAAATGGGATGGTTGGTAGGGTTGGCCTCATCACTGATTATATAGGCCAATTGGGCTTCCATGTATAGCCTCCTATGTTCTCCTCCGAACACTGGGATAGTAGCATATGTGAGGTCCATATGCAAAGTTCCCCCCACTCTTTTTATACAAGATCTTGATAACAACATACCGAACTTGGGGGGGACATCAGCCACTACAATATCCATGACCACACTTTTCATGGGCAACTGAAACAAGGTCACGACCAGGTCTTTGATAATTCCTAGACATTGCATTTTTCTGGAGTCAAAGGAATAGAGGTCATGATAGGCTTGGGCGACTTCTAGCCCTAACTCTTCCATGAGAGTTTTGGGCATGAGGTTGTGAGAAGCCCCTGAATCCATCAAGCAGTTGTGCAGTACCTTGTCATGTATGTTCAAGGAAGTGTATAAGGGAGGGGATGAGTCATTCCTGTCTTCTACCATAGGACCTGGAATAACTGCAGGCTTTTCATCTTGCAAATTTATGGAGTCTGTGGGAAGGCATGAGACCTCAGACTGTAAAATCTAAGAGAAGCGTTTCTTGAACCCTTCATGTTTAATCAATTCATTCAGGGGCATAGGGATTCTGATATTTTGAATTTCATGCTCGAAATTAAAAGAAGATGTTAGCTTCAGGATTTATCTTATTTCAGGAACCTGACTCTGGACTATCGGAGAGAGGGGTCAGAGCTTCTTACCTCTGTGAATGTTCGCTACTTCATTAGCAGGTGTCTCTGTTCTAGTGGACTGTTCAGGAACATCAGGTGCTACTATCTTTTTCTTAGACCTCAGCTCATACCTTCCTCGACTGCCACTAGCCTTGTCTCCCTTGCTCAGTTCATTTAGCTGACTGTCCATGAGAGACTCCTCGTATGCTGATTGAGTGAGATGAGGGAAAGGAGGAGTGTCCCCAAAGCAATGGATTTCAAGATCAAGCTCATCTGTTTCCCCTTCTTCTCCCTTGGCCACAAAATTGTTTTGAAAAGGGGACTGAATTTTTTGGTCTTCTCTATCTCTTCCTCTCTCTCTTTGCATAGTCGAGGAAGTCATATTGGTTGGCTTCCTGAAACCTCCTTTGTTTTCGGAATTTTGAGGGCCCTTGTATGATTGCCTCCCCTCCACCTTCATTCTCTCCATATCTGCAGACAGAGACTTCACCATCTTGGTCAGTTCATCCACTTGAGGGTGGGGTACCGATGGGCCAGAAGTTGAGGCTTCCAATCTTCCCTTTCTTCTGTCTACATCGACCTTGTTCCCCAGTCTATCAGTTGCTAATACATTAGATTCCACTTCTATGGCCGCATCCTGCATTTGAGCTAAGGAGGTGGCTCTTCTTTCTCTCAATAGAAGACAAAAGTCGGGGCCAAACGCACTAGCATAAGAAATCTTGGCCGAGGCTTCTGAGGGTTTTATTTCGGCAAGAATTTTATTATACATCTTATTGAATCTTTTGGAGAAGTCAGAGACAGAATCTCCTTCCATCTTCTTCAAAGACCCGAAATATGTCATGTAATACATGAAATCCTTCCTATCTCCCCACTGCCTCAGGAAAACACTATCCAGGGTTTCGATCCCAACAATAGATCCGGGGGCCAATCCTCTAAACCATTTCCTCACCTCACCATCCAGGAACTGGATGAAGACTCTCATCCAGACATCTTCATTTTCAATGTTCAGGTTGTCTGCATAACTGTAGAAAGAAGCTAGGTGCTCTTCCGCAGTTATGTCCCCTTCCCCGGTGAACTTGGGCATATACTTCAAGTAATCTCCAACAGGGAGGGGATTCATAGGATGGGGTAGGATCAAGGGGGCATATCTGGCAGTGACTATGGCATCCATTCTATTTAGAGGGGGATTGGAACCAGCCATAGGAATATTAGGTGGAGGAGAACTTGGAGGAGAAGGAGTTTGCGAGGGGGCTACTGGGAATGAGTCTCGAAGTGGGATGGGAAACAAAAGGGGATTTAAGGAGAAGGCTAACGGCCTCAAGTCAGCAGATACTCCTCTTTGTGCAGGAGTGGTAACAGTAGCAAGAGGAGGAGTGGTAAAGATAGGAGTAGGGAAATCTCCTGCGGTCCTAGGCCTACGCCAAAGTACAGCTTCCGAGGAGAGGGGAGTGACAAGGGTTTCTCCCTCCAATGCCAGACCAGGAGGGGAAAACTCGGCAGGAACACTCCCGAAATTCAAGAAATGGGAAACCTCAGAAAGAGGTCTGTTAAGACACTGAGGAGGAGAAAATGGAGTTCCTACAGAAGGAGATGGCGGATTACCTGGTTCGACGGTGGAAGCTTCTTCTTCAGAGGCCTTTCCTTTTCTGAGAACCACCTCCGAATCGGTTTTAGGTGTAGATAGAGGCAGCTGTGGATGGGACCGTGTGTGTCTACCTATGAAAGCCACAATTAACGCGACAGGTTCACCACAGTGGAGTCGTCACAATGGAGTCGCCAGGTGCATAGTAGCAATCTTCAAAGGCTCTGATACCTGATGCACCTTCAGAATCAGAGGCTCAATGTCGTTCAATCCCGAGGAGAATATTCAAATTCGTCCCCGACAACGATGCCAGAAATTTTGGCATCAGAAGTCACTCCTAGATTGCTTGCAGGAGCAGAGCCCAACGCCCATCAATTTTATGTCATGATAGTTTTTAATGAGTGATCAAATGGATAGAGACTCGGGGAGATGTCACTCTAACTCAGGGACTGTGTCTGGTATGAAAGGAACAAAGGAGGTCTTGATCTAACTTCAGTAAGTGAGTTTCTTAAAAGATGTACAGATGGAAGACTTGGTAAGAAGAGCGAACAAACTACCTCAGGCAATAGACCTTTCAGTAGTTTCTAGAAGAAAAACTATGAATACAAGATCCTCTTGGTTCAGGGCTTCGGGAAACTGAAAGGGGGACTTGACTGGATCCTCCAATTCGAAGTCGTTCAGTGCTAAGAAAATCACACAGACCGATTAGAAACAATGCAACTGCTACAATGATCCAACCTACATCATCCTATAACAGTTACGACTCGACTGGATCCTCCAATTCCGAGCTGCTCTAATATAGTGCAAACAAAGACGTGAAAGAAACAGACATTCATAAGGCAAGAAGTCTCAAGAGTCCATGCATAACCAGGAATAACAGTGTTTCATTAAAGCTTTACAACCAGGAGCCTGGCTCGACCATCAATACTTACAAAATACAAAAATTGAGTCTATATACTCAGGAAAATTCGCCTAACAGAGGCGTGCTCAGTCATCCAAGGCGTGGTGTCCCTTCAGTCAAACTCGTACTGATATTCTTCTTCAGACGCCACCTTAACTACGCATGGATCCTGCAAGGGGAGTAGCTGAGCCATTAAGTGTCGAGTTAGCATGTGCAGATTTCTCTAGCTAGTCGAGGACTTCGTCATGGCTTCTTTGGAAAAATCGGTACATAGGACCCTCTCGGGTAGACATCTCGCCAGATCCTCCATACCTTATACTTAATGTGCGAGGAGAGGTTTCAACCACCCCCTCTCACCTTCATTTACTCCAAGCGAGAAACCAGATTGAGATCGGACCCGATGGCACCTGGAGATCGCGATGATCCCCTCTGTGACTGAACTCGACGGCTTTGGCCCTTCTCGCACAGCTCTTTTTATTTTCCAAGTGACCATGGGCTGTGACCCCACGTTCATTCTCAAAGACGCTTTTGACGTTCGCGAATGGGAAGGGGATGATCCTTGCTCCACATAATCGCGATGAGCGAAATGCTGAGATGGCTTAATTTGGCGCCAAGTGAACTTCTCAGATCTGACGGTCCTGAACTCACTCGGTGATATTATGGGCCCAGGTCCTGGATGCTCCTGACACTTCGCATTTCGAGGATATGAAAGAGCTGCTCCTTGTGTGTCAGAGTTGCGATAGGCGAAAAGGTGAGGGGCCTAATCGTGCGCCAAGTGTCCCGTTTGGGTAGACGACCGAGACTGCTCCATAATATTGCAGGCCCAACTCTGGGTGCTTTCGGCATCTCGGGGTTCGGGGTTTCAAGATGTAGAACTACATAGAACCCTCACCCTTTGAGCTCCCGACTGCCGAAAAGCCGACGTGACTAGATCTCATGCCACGCGTCCTTTAGATGGATGGCTGCTATCCTTTCCTGCACACAATATGGGCGCTATCCATTGTGCTAATCTCGATGAAAATCCACTAATCGTGATCCCTCGTCGACTGTCGATCTACTCTTATGGATGAATCTGGACCGTCGACCATCTAATCTCGCCCTCTTACTTGCTTGGAAGCCTAAAATGAGGTTTTTTGATGCTGCGCTCAGGCGCTTTTTGTGAAACTTGCGGACCTGAATACTCTTGTGCCCAGGACAAGAAATGTTACTAACATTAGGCTCCATGGGGGATAGAGTCATCCCTGTGATGCTCTAAGGACTCATTTTGTAGCTCCAGTGCCTTTCTGTTGGGCTATGGGGTCATTTATTTAAAACTTAAAGACGGAAAGAAAAATAATATTTACAACCACCAAAGAGCCATGTGCGGCTCAAGAGAAAAATCTTTTTAGGAAATGCCCATTCACAGGTCCATTGAAAACTTCTTGATCCTTCAAATCCCGTACCCTGTAGGTGTTATTCGAGAATACTTCGGATACTTTGAAAGGCCCGATCCACAGGGCTTCAAATTTTCCATGCTTACCTTTATCTTGTTTAGGAGCATCCCATTTCAGTACCAGATCTCCTATCCGAAATTCTTCCTTCTTGGCCTTTTTATCAAAAACCTGCTTGATCCTTTGCTAATGGTCCTGAATTCTACCCATTACCTGGTCCCTGGCCTGCTGGACTTCCACTAGATGATGAATTCTTCTGATCATTTCATCGGGCTCCTCTTGATGATCCTGGAGGAACTTTGCTACAGGAATGGCTAAATGAGAAGGAAAAACAACCTCTGCTCCATAGACTAATTGGAAAGGAGAGACTCCTATAGATCTCTTTGTGGTCACTCGATCAGCCCATAGAGCAAATTTCAATCTTGAATGCCAGGCCTTATTTTTGTCTTCCAACAGTCTTTTGATGATCCTTATCAAGCTTTTGTTGGAGGATTCTGCTAAACCATTGCCCTGGGGATAGTACGGGGTTGAGTGAATCAGTTTGATCCCGTATTGCTCACAGAACTTGGCTAACGGCTCAGCCCTGAAAGAGGCTGTGTTATCAGTGACAATCTTACTTGGGCAGCCAAATCTTGTGATGAGGACTTCCAGGAATCCAATGATTACCTTGTGGGAAGCACTCCTGGTGGGGATAGATTCAATCCACTTGGTGAAGAAATCTGTAGCAGTGAGGATCCATCTGTGTTGCCCACTGGAAGCGGGGTGAATTTCTCCAATGAAATCTAGGCCCCATTGTTGGAAAGGTCCTGAAACAACCACATGATTTAACGACAAAGACTTGAGATGTTGTTTTCCTGCAAATCTTTGGCATTTGGTGCAAGCTCTGACCCTTCTGCAGACGTCAGTGAATATGGTGGGCCAGTAGCATCCATCCCTGAGGATTTTGTAGGCTGTGGTTTTCCATAAATGATGCCCTCCACAAAGGCTGTCGTGAAATTCGACAATGATCATGTTAGCCTCTTGCGGATCTACACATTTCAAAAGCAACCCCAGGGGGTCTTTCCAATATGGAACCTAATCAATAAGGCAGTATCTGACTGCTTTGAGCTTCAGATATTTTGCCTTGTTTCTTTGCAGGCCGTCTAGAGGCCGCAACTCTTGCAAAAAATATATGACATCCTTATACCAGGGACATCGAGCCAATGGGGGCTCCCTTTGAGAGCTATTTTAGGTAGCCGACCCTGCTGAATCCTTGAGCATTCGTTGATGAAACTTACCCCCAAATCTTGTCAATTGGCTTCAGCCAACAGCTTGGCCAAACCTTGACCTTTGATCAATTTGGTAGGCTTTATTTCCAGGTCAAATTCCAGAATCTTGGCTATCCACTTACTCCTTCTCCCATCTATGTCAGGCTGAATAAGAATGTCTTTAACAGCAGCTGAGGGGACATAAGCGATGATAAGCGATGATTTTATAATGCAAGACATAGATTTTAAACGCCTTGAGAGCCTTTACTAGGGCATAGGTCTGCTTCTCCTTGAGAGCCTAATAAGCGTTTCTAATCTGCTGGACCACCAACTCTGCATCTCCGAACACTGCTACTTCCTGAATTCCCATTTCCCTTGCGGCTCTTAATCCTAGGACAAGATCTTCATACTCTGCCACATTGTTGGTAGCTTCAAATTCTAGTTTGTATGACAGAGACATGGTTTCCTGAGAAGGTGACACAAAAAACACCCCCGCTCCAGCGCCTTCCCTGGAAAAGGCTCCATCAAAGAACATTTTCCAGACGGGGGTGATGGAGGGAGGAAATTTATGGGAAGTGGTGGGCGGATTTCTGAGTTTTAGAGGAGGCTCGGGAGCATTAGTGAGTTGTAGTACACTGGAACCTAAATCAGTTGTAGTAATATTGGTTTGCCTCCTGAAACCTCCTTTGTTTTCAATGTTTTGAGGGCCCTTGTATGCTTGCCTCCCCTCCACCTTCATTCTCTCCATATTTTCAGACAGAGACTTCACCATCTTGGTCAGTTCATCCACTTGAGGGTGGGGCACCAATGGGCCAGAAGTTGAGGCTTCTGATCTTCCCTTTCTTCTATCTGCGCCAGCCTTGTTCCTCAATCTATCAGCTGCTAATACATTGGATTCCACTTCTATGGACGCATCCTGCATTTGAGCTAAGGAAGTGGCTCTTCTTTCTCTCAATAGAAGACAGAAGTCGGGGCCAAACGTACTAGCATAAGAAATCTTGGCCGAGGCTTCTGAGGGTTTTATTTCGGCAGGAATTTTATTATACATCTTATTGAATCTTTTGGAGAAGTTAGAGACAGACTCTCCTTCCATCTTCTTCAAAGACCCGAACTCTGTCATGTAATACATGAAATCCTTCCTATCTCCCCACTGCCTCAGGAAAACACTTTCCAAGGCTTCGATCCCACCAATAGATCCGGGGGCCAATCCTCTAAACCATTTCCTCACCTCACCATCCAGGCTCTGGATGAAGACTCTCATCCAGACATCTTCATTTTCAATGTTCAAGTTGTCTGCATAACTGTAGAAAGCAGCTAGGTGCTCTTCCGTAGTTATGTCCCCTTCCCCTGTGAACTTGGGCATATACTTCAAGTAATCTCTAGTAGGGAGGGGATTCATAGGATGAGGTAGGATCAAGGGGGCATATATGGTAGTGACTATGGCGTCCATTCTATTTAGAGGGGGATTGGCACCAGCCATAGGAATATTAGGTGGAGGAGAACTTGGAGGAGAAGGAGTTCGTGAGGGGGCTACTAGGAATGAGTCTCGAAGTGGGATGGGAAATAAAAGGGGATTTAAGGAGAAGGCTAACGGGCTCAATTCAATAGATAATCCTCTTTGTGCAGGAGTGGTAACAGTAGAAAGAGGAGGAGTGGTAAAGATAGGAGTGGGGAAATCTCCTGCGGTCCTGGGCCTACGCCAAAGTACAGCTTCCGAGGAGAGGGGAGTGACAAGGGTTTCTCCTTCCAATGCTAGACCAGGAGGGGAAAACTCGGGAGGAACACTCCCGAAATTTAGGAAATGGGAAACCTCAGAAAGAGGTCTGTTAAGACACCGAGGAGGAGAAAATGGAGTTCCTATAGAAGGATATGGCAGATTACCTGGTTCGGTGGTGGAAGCTTCTTCTTCAGAGGCCTTTCCTTTTCTGAGAACCACCTCCGGATCGGTTTTAGGTGTAGACAGAGACAGCTGTGGATGGGACCGCGTGTGTCTACCTCTGAAAGCCACAATTAACGTGGAAGGTTTGCCACAGTGGAGTCGTCACAATGGAGTCGCCAGGTGCACAGTAGCAATATTCAAAGGCTCTGATACCTAATGCACCTTCAGAATCAGAGGCTCAATGTTGTTCAATCTCGGGGAAAATCTTCAACTTCATCCCCAGCAACGGCGCCAGAACTGTTGGTGTCAGAAGTCACTCCTAGATTTCTTGCAGGAGCAAGGCCCAACGCCCATTAGTTTTATGTCATGATAGTTTTTAATGAGTGATCAAATGGATAGAGACTCGGGGAGATGTCACTCTAACTCAGGGACTGTGTCTGGTATGTAAGTAACAAAGGAGGTCTTGATCTAACTTCAGTCAGTGAGTTGCTTAAAAGATGGACAAGAGGAAGACTTGGTAAGAAGAGTGAACAAACTACCTCAGGCAACAGACCTTTCAGTAGTTTGTAGAAGAAAACCTATGAATACAAGATCCTCTTGGTTCAGGGCTTTGGGAAACTGAAAGGGGGACTTGACTGGATCCTCCAATTCCAAGTCGTTCAGCGCTAAGAAAATCACACAGACCGATTAGAAACAATGAAACTGCTACAGTGATCCAACCTACATCATCCTATAACAGTTACGACTCGACTGGATCCTCCAATTTCGAGCTTCTCTAATACAGTGCAAACAAAGACGTGAAAGAAACCGACATTCATAAGGCAAGAATTCTCAAGAGTCCATGCATAACCAGGAATAATAGTTCTTCATTAAAGCTTTACAACTGGGAGCCTTGCTCGACCATCGATACTTACAAAATACAAAAACTGAGTCTATATACTCAGGAAAATTCACCTAACAGAGGCGTGCTCAGTCATCCAAGGCGTGGTGTCCCTTCAGTCAAACTCGTACTGATATTCTTCTTCAGATGCCACCTTAACTGCGCATGGCTCCTGCAAGGGGAGTAGATGAGCCATTAAGTGTCGAGTTAGCGTGTGCAGAATTCTCTGGCTAGTCGAGGACTTCGGCATGGCTTCTTTGGAAAAATCGGTACACAGGACCCTCTTGGGCAGACAGCTCGCCAGATCCTCCATACCTTATACTTAATGCATGAGGAGAGGTTTCAACCACCCCCTCTCACCTTCATTTACTCCAAGCGAGAAATCGGATTGAGATCGGACCCGATGGCACCTAGAGATCGCGATGATCCCCTCTGTGACTGAACTCGACGCCTTTGGCCCTTCTCACACAACTCTTTTTATTTTCCAAGTGACCATGGGCTATGAACCTGCGTTCATTCTCAAAGACGCTTTCGGCGTTCGCAAATGGGAAGGGGCTGATCCTTGCTCCTCATAATCACGATGAGCGAAACACCGAGATGGCTTAATTTGGCACAAAGTGTCCTTCTTAGATTTGACGATCCTGAAATCACTCGGTGATATTGTGGGCCCGGGTCCTGGACGCTCCTGACACTTCACGTTTTGGGGATATGAAGGAGATGCTCCTTGTGTGTCGGAGTTGCGATAGGAGAAAAGGTGAGGGGCCTAATCGCACGCCAGGTGTCCCCTTTGGATAGACGGCTGAGACTGCTCCGTAATACTGCGGGCCCAACTCTGGGTGCTTTCGGCGTCTCAGGGTTCGGGGTTTTGAGATGTAGAACTACATAGAACCCTCACCCGTCGAACTCCCTACTATCGAAAATCCGACATGACTAGATCTCATGCCATGCGTCCTTTAGATGGACGGCTACTATCCTTTCCTGCACACAATATGGGCGCTATCCATTGTGTTAATCTCGACGCAACTCCGCTAACCGCGATGCCCCACCGACCGTCGATCTGCTCTTATGGATGAATTTGGACTGTCGACCATCTAATATCGTCCGCTTAATTGCTTGGAAGCCTAAAACAGGGTTTTTTCGTGCTGCACTCGGGTGCTTTTCGTGCAACGTGCCGACCTGAATACTCTTGTGCCCAGGACAAGAAATGTTACTAACACACCCAACATTTGGTAGGTGGTGGCGAAGTCCAAGTCTGTCTCATAGAGTTGGGACCATCTAGAGGTTTCATGGTCGCAGGAGTCTAGCACCGTGGTGAGTGTCGTGAGTGGTGGTCTGCTGAGGCAATCAGAGACACGATTGGTGCTTCCTTTTTTATACTTGATGTTGAGGTGGAATTGATTCAAGTATGTGGACCACTTTTTATGGTGATCATTATGCAATTTTCCTTCTGTTTGCATGAACTACAGTGGCTTATGATCAGTGTGGATGATTGTCTCCTTCCCAAGAATGTAATGTATCCACTAGCGGCAAGCTTGCACAATGGAGTACATTTCTTTGTCATAATTAGGGTACTTACGGACAACATCTGATAGTGTCTCACTATGATAGGCCATGGGGTGGCCGTGCTGAGTGAGAACTGTGCCCACCGCATAGTCTGAAGCATCTGTCTCAATCTCAAAGGGTTGTTGCAGGTCTAGTAGTGAAAAACTGGGGCTGAGCACAAGCGCTGCTTCAAATCGTCGAATGCTTGTTGTTGGGTCCGGCCCCACAAAAATTTATCCTTACCACGACCCCTGGTTATTTGGCTAAGGGCCCATGCAATATGGGAGAATCCAAACACGAAACTGCGATAGAAATTGGCAAGGCCCAAGAAGCTCCGAAGCTCAATGAGTGTGGTTGGGGCTGGCCAGTCATGGATGACTTGGATATTGGTTGGATCCACATGTACACCATGCTGATGAATTATGTATCCCAGGTAATGGACCCTGTCCATGCTGAAGGAGAATTTTTCCAAGTTGGCATATATCTTATGTTGTCGCAGGGTATGCAAAACCTGTTGAATATGTTGCAAGTATTCATCCCAAGTCTTGCTATAAATGAGAATGTCATCTAGATACACCACTACAAAAGTATTGGTAAAGGGTCACAAGATATCATCCATCATCCTCATGAAAGTGGTTGGAGCATTTGTCAAACCAAAGGGCATGACCAGCCATTCAAAAAGGCCTTCCTTTGACTTGAAGGCGGTTTTCCATACATCTATCTGTTCTATCGGGACCTGGTGGTAGCCAGACTTCAAATCAATCTTACTGAAGTATTTGGCCCCCATGAGTTGATCAAGGAGGTCGTCGATTCGGGGAATCAGGTACTGGTTTCTAACTATGATTTTATTCAGATCCCGGTAATCAATGCAGAGTCGCCAGGTTCCATCTTTATTTTGTACCAGCATGATTGGGCTCCCGCAAGGTGATGAGATAGGATGGATGTGCCCCTTGTGGAGTAGTTCTTGGATCTGTCTCTTGATCTCCTCATTCTCTAACAGAGAGAAGAGATAGACTAGCCCATTGGGAAAAGGTGCACCAGGGGTTAGATCGATGGGGTGCTTGACCTGGCAGTGCAGAGGTACCCCAGTAGGTGAGGAGAAGATATCTGAGTATTCCTTCACGACCTTATCTACTTCCTTATGTTTTGTGGAGAGGTCGGTCGTAGAGACCCTGGATGTGGCTGTGATCTTTCGCTTATTCTGAGAGTGAATCAAAAATAGGACAAACTTCCCCATCTGAGAGATGACCTTCCTGCATTTCTTAGCAGAGATCAAGGAAATAGCACTAGGTGGGACTGCCTCGGGTATCCTGTACAATTTCTTGTTCAAAGTAATAATAACACTATGAGGCCTAGACTCACAAACTTCGAGAGGAGAAACATCGCACAATACCTCGTCTTTGAAGGGATTGATTCCGTACGACAGTTGGCACTATTGGCTGACGCGAAGATCGCTTCCTTGGCGGAGCCATACAATGGTGTAGGGTTGTGGGTGCGGTGTTGTCAGCAGGACTAGTCGCTTGACAACCTATGCTGAGATGAGTTTCTTCTATCTACCGCTATCAACGATGAAGTGCAGTGGGGTTCCTTTTACCCACATCTATGAATGGAAGAGGTGTTCTCCTTATTTTGGCTCATCTGGTTCAC
This sequence comes from Picea engelmannii, assembly GCA_009831015.1. Classification (NCBI taxonomy): domain Eukaryota; kingdom Viridiplantae; phylum Streptophyta; class Pinopsida; order Pinales; family Pinaceae; genus Picea; species Picea engelmannii. The sequence continues at coordinate 18,109 of WSFP011464278.1, forward strand.
CAGGCTGAATCTTGGTGGTAGCAATGGTGGCATTGGGTTCCGCATCAATGATCCATATTCCCCTTTCTGGTTCTGGCTCATATTCTAAACCTCCATCTGAGTCATAGGCTTTCACTTCGGCCACCAGCGACTTCTTTGAGCGGCAGTCAGTAATTTTATACCAAGGGCTCTTATGGAAGTCACACCACTTCCCGGTATCTTTCTTTGTCTTTTTGGGGTCCTTCTTTGCTTGTGGCTTGGACTGGTTGTCCTAATACTGCCCATATTTTCTCTATCCTTTTTTCTATGGGTTGGGGCTGCCCTTTCCTGGATTTTGTTGTGAGGGGTTCCCATGCCCAAATTGCCGCATTTTTTGTTTAAGCTTTTGCTCGATTTTTACGGCATATCGGTAGGTCGCGCCCACAGATGAGATGTCCAAAAATTCCATTTCGGTATGGATGTATCTATGAAGAGCACATCGATACTTGAGCACTAGATGTTGTTCCAAATCTTTGATACCCATCTTGGTGCGCAAGGTATGAAA
>ML875793.1:8174-18539 GCA_009831015.1 Picea engelmannii
GTTTCTAAGCAAAACCTTTTTCGTTTGAACATTAGGAAGATTTTTATTTCTCGGTCTCAGATTATATCTTCCCTGCAAATCAGCAATAATATCATCTGCAACACTTTGATACGTATGATCATCAGTGACATTATTGTTAATTTTATCTTCTGATTCATTTTCCTTAATCAAAGATGCTTCATAATCCTGTCTAGATAAATAAGGATATCTATTGTCATCACCAAGATTACTAATATCTTCGTCCAATCCTTCAAATTCACCAAAGTCCTCTTCTCTAATATAATCTTCGCTCTTAAATGGTGCTTGAATTTTTTGATCTTCATTTTTTATCGTTTTATGTGGTCCTTGTGGTTCAGGATTTTTTCGGAATTCTTTTCTGGGAAAATTATCCCTTCTAGGTTTTTCTCACTCCATTTTCGAAATTTTGTTTGAGAGTTGTTGGATGACCCTAGCCATCTCATCTATTCTGTCTCCAGCAGATTTTCCTGACCCTGAAGGTCCACCTTGTTCTTTAAATTTTTTGTTATCTTTATTTACATTTTTTGTCTTTGCTTTAAGCTTTCCTGATGCCATCATATTAGATTCAATTTCAACTGCATCATCTTGCATTTTAGAGAGATCTAAAGATCTTCTTTCCCTCAATAGAAAAGAAAAGTCAGGATCAAAATCACCTGCATAAGTTACTTTGGCTGAAGGTTGTGAAGGTTTAACTTCAGCTGGAATTTTATTATATAATTTATTAAATCTTTGTGTGAATTCCAACACCGACTCAGAATTTTTCTTTTTTAGGGCTCTGAATTCTGTTAGGTAGTAGAGGTGATCTTTTCTCTCACCCCATTGTCGGATGAATGCATTCTCCATCTCTTCATAGGATCTTAATGACCCAGCTGGTAAGGATCGGAACCAAGTTCTTGTCTGTCCCTCAAAAGTTTGAACAAGTAATCTGGAATAAACATCTTCATGTTCTATTCCAAGTATATTTGCAAACTGATCGAAAAAATTGATATGTTCTTGTGCAGTTAGATCACCCTCCCCTGTAAATTTAGGGAGGCTCTTCATATAGTTTTTAGGGAGATCATGAAGAGGGGCAGGGAGGACTAGGGGAGCATACCTAGCGACCACTTTGGCAAAAATCACAGGGACTGGTATTTGATTCCCTCCACCTCCACCACCTCCTCCACCTCCTCCACCTCCTTGTCCGGCCATGGTTAGGTTTGGAACTGAAGTTGGGACAATGTGTGGAGGAGATTCTTGGAAGATGGGAGACGAAACCTCGAAAAAAGAAAAAGTGTCAAAAGAAGGTGGAAGCGAAAGTGATCGTTCAAAGGTTTCCGATGAATTTGATTGTGTAAAATTAGGCTGATTTTTAGTACAAGTTGAAAAAAGGGTTTGTTTAATTGATTTTCTTGATTTTAAGATTTTTTCTGGATTAGAGACTGGCGAGGTCTGTTTGCTATCCGGGTTTTTTCTGGTATTTTTATGGCTACTAGCCAGTTTATTTAATGTGGAGTCACCAAGTGAAAGATGATTAGCCTTATAAAGTTTTCTTTTCTTGTTCACTATCAACAACAGAAAGTGTCAATGTCGTTCTTCCTAGGGAAATAATTAGTTTCTTCGTTCCCCGACAACGGCGCCAAAAATATGTTGTTCCTGATTTTGTATTTTAAGGCTATAAAACAAACTGTCAAGGCATCTGAACAAATATTTTTATGAGAAGAATTTTAAACAAAGAAACAAGGAGAGGCTAGATCAGACTCGGTTTCTCAACTGTCTCTATCTCGCTTCCCGTTCCTCTTGGATGCTTATATCACGTTCAATTGCAGCCCACGATCTTTCTAAATCAACCCTATTGGTTGTTGTTTGCAGAATGGTGTTAAATAAGTTCAGGGCAATGCTGGTTTGATCCAGAAGACTAGGTTTTACGTTTGGTTGTCTACCACTAGGGACTGTCATGGGTGATAGGGTTTTTAAAAGGTTTTGTAAAAGGGTTTTTGCAAATTGGTGACTTCAGAATTTCAGAGATGATGTTAATGCAACAAATTCAAGATCTAAAACAGTAATGTAAAAGCACAATCAAGGCCGTTTCCTGGTTTTGCAACAATTTTGAGATTGTAAACAATGGAAAACAATACAAAGAAATATAAGGCTTTTATCTAGAAAGAATCTTATACTTCAATGAACAATGATGAAAGAAAAACGATATTTCTAACAGAATTAGATATTAAGGAACAAAAAGTTTACAGGTCTTGAAATCATTAAAGTAATATCAGAGGCAATACTGTAAAACATTCAACATCCAAACCAATCGAAAACAATAAATGACAATGTATATAATTTCAAATTGATTCACTGGTTAGAAACACACATTAAGAAGACAATTCAATGGAGCATGATAAACAGGGGAAGAAACATAGTCACAAAATTGTAGGATCTAGAATCTTGGTTGCGATTTATATTCCGATGAACTTCAAAGTAGATATTACAAAATTTTCCTTCTCCAAAATTGTTGAAGCCTCTTTTTAGCCTCTCGAAACTATATTTATACATTTCTATCCAAGTCTTTCATTGGTAATTAACCAGCTTCCTAATATTGCGGTTGCATAAACTAATGTCAACCGTTTATTATTTATTTCAACATTATAAAAATAAAGTTATTTACAAACATCCTAAATTTGTATTGAAGAGCTTTCTTTATCCACTTCAATGTATTGAACATGTTTCTCTAAAAATTTTACCAAGACCTTTGGAGCCTCGGGTACTTCATTTGCTTCAAAAGAGAAGAAACTTATTTGTAGTCCCGCCAATTGGCTTCCTATTGTTTTCTCTGTAAATTTAACTTTCTCCAATTTCGAACTTGAAGCCATTATCCACTTCTCAATTTCTGCAATGTTGACCGCTTTGATATTTGAGATTTCCGCTTTCTTTTCTTCAAGTTCTTCTTTTATTTTCAACTGATACCTGTTAATGTTGATTTCTCCTAACAACTCGGAAAAGCCATCTGTCCTGATATGTACTGCATCTTTTTCAATAAGGTCGAAGATCTTTTGACAATCTTCACTGACTCCTTTTGTCATTCTTTTATATCCTTCCAATTTTGTTTCCCAAACCTTTATCATGACATCTCCTTTCAACTGCTCTGAAATGGATAACTTCTGTGATTTTCCAGTTTCTTCTTTTTTCAAAGAGGTTATTATCTTTTGGAAAGAGTTCCTTGCTGCTTTAGCTTCTCTTTATTTTTGCATTACTTTTTCTATAGCTCTTTTAGATTCTTGAAAATAATTCTGGATGATTTCCAGATTACAGAATATCTTTTGTTGTTCTTCCTCAATATTTGCATATATCTCTAATGCTTTAGTTTTGAAATGTTTCATTTCAATCACTTGATTAGTAATTGAAATGATTTTATCTTGCAGAGATTTATTTTCATTACCCAACTTTTGCACTTGTTCTTGAGTAACCTGTATCATGTTTTTTGCCTCATCCAAATTTTCATTTAACTTTTGGATTTCTTGGATGTCTTTGAGTCTAGCTTGTTCTAGACCTTTTTGTATTCCCTAGCCGATAATTTTTTCATTTTCCTTTAACCTGTCCTACAGCTGCATAATTTCCCGATCCTTTTGCTCTCACATAGTGGTTAGATTTCCTACAGAATACATATTGGTTGATGCTATTGCGCCCATGGTTCCTACTAACTCTGTAGCAAATTCTCCTTCATTTAGCTTCTTTCCATCAATAATAATTTTATGTTTTTTGACCATTCTTTCTCCTATAGGATGTAATTCCTGTTTCAGGATAACTCTTCATTTTTTGCTGAAAAAATAATCAGATGAAGGGATTTCATCTCTGGTGATTGGCTCTAAATCACTCACATATAGAAATACTTCATGAGGGGTTCCAAAAGTGGACTGAAGTGGAGTCAATGTTGTAATAGGACTGTCGAGTTCCTGTGAAGTTGTTCCCCCAACATTCTCTGGGATATCATCTAGAATTATTGGGCTTGTTTCAATTCCTTTTCCTTTTTCTGTCTGTGGTTCTCTGGTCTGAGAACCCTCTGTATTCTGAGAAGAATTTTCAGAATATTTCAATTTATCCTTGTCACTTGAATCATACTGAATGATGGTTTCAAACCCTAGAGGCATTGTTTCTTGCTCTTGCGCTGATGTTTACATCTCGCCTTGTAAAATCTTTGGCAGACATTGTCTTCTATTTCTTTGAAAAGATGTAAACCCCACCTGCGCATCAGGTGACAAGGTTTGCACTCTGCTCTGAACTTCTTCATAAGATTTAGTATTTCTAAAAACATCATCATAAACTGAAACTTCATGTTCATATGCTTTCAAACTACATTGTGTAACATGCCGACTGATTATTTGGTATGGGTCATGTTTCTTGTGCTCTATGTTTGCTAATTTCACTTCATTCATCAATTCGGCTTCTTCTTTAGAATGGCCTATGTTTAATAAAACAAATTTTCCTAGATAAACGGGAAAAGATGGCCATGCCTTTTTCTGTTGAGCTTTTAGTTCTAACCCAATACCCCCATTTACTAACTGATAAGCCATTTCTCTGCATATTAACCTATCTGGTAAAATTTTTGGGAGCGCATGAGGTGGAATAGAACATCCATAAACTCTCACATAGGAAAAATTTTCCTCGATGAACCAATCAACGACCGACTTGAGGTTTTCTATGATGGTATGTGAAATACGAGGAGGTTTGCAACCAAAGAATATTTTGTGCAGCGGAATAATTACATAATGAGACACCTCATAAAAAGTGTTTGGGGCATTTTCTTCCCAAAGAGCTGAATGGTACTTATGAACAGGCTCTGGGCAAGAAGCATTCCAACTCCAATTCATTAATGGGAAAGGAGTCATAAAGCAAATGGCATCCATTATATAAGCTGACATATAAAAAGACACTGTTTTTCCCATTGACCTAGCTATTTTGTAATTTATAACCTCTAATGTAAGTTTATCTGACAGGATTTTGTGCCAATTAAAACTGCGTCCCTCTGAAACCTCCTCTAGGAAAGGTGTCAATTCTGCACTAAAGTGATAAGTATCCTTTCTCCCATATAGTCTACATAGCATCATTGCTACGTAAACCATATATTCATTTAAGGAAGTTGTGGCATAAATTCCATGTAAATCGGCCCTAAACTTATTTTCATCTCTGGCCCATCCTCTTATCATGTCAGGGTATGTTTGGCCACCTTCAACGCACTCTTTTTGTTGAAATGCAGCTACAAACTCAGAATTATAAGTGTGTCTATAATTGGGTGAAAGCTTATACATTACTTGGATATGTTCAGGCCTGAATGAGCCGATAACAACTCCTTGCTCGTTCATAATACTTCTGGTCAGAACATCCACTTTATCCAGTGCCCAGGCAATCATATCGGTGTATGAAACGAGTCTCAACCGTGCAACAACTTTATGAAGCTCAGTCTCGGTGATATCTCGGAGGTGATTATCTGAATTAGTGGCTGCATACTTCAGCTCCTCTTCTAGTATTTCGGCAATTCCATTCCATGACTTGACAGAGTGTACCCCAGATGCAGTAGTGTCTGAAATAATATCGCCTTCTGGTTTCTCTTCAGTTTTCTTTGAAGCCTTTTTGGGTGCCATAGCTCTGTGTTCACTTGAAAACCTGTAACAGAGTAGAATTTAGCTTCGAAATTGATAATGTAGACGTTTCAAATTTTTCTTTGAATATATCATTAAAGAATTGAGATTTGTACCTCTGTTATGAATTAAAGGCTCTTAATGCAAAAGATATTCCCGAATATATACATTTAATGTTTGTACTCGAGCTTTCCCGATATTTTCAAATATAATAGAGACTTACCAAATTGGGCTATGTCGCATTAAAGATCATTTATAAAAAGTTTAAACCTTAAACCTTGTTTCTGAGAATGATTAATTAGCATTAATCTTGATTTAAATTTGAAAACATTCTGATCAGATTTTTGGAACTTTTGATGTCAAGGAAACAAGTCATCGAAGAGTCCCGATAGCCGAAATCGCGATGGATTATTTAAGTTAAAATCTTTTATTATCTTAATTAATCTAGATTAATAAAAAAATTCGGGATTTCATTCATCGGGAAATTGGGGATCGGGAAATCGGGAAATCCAATCTTATGAAAACTGCTGCTCACAAAACCGCGAACTCCGATATCCCAATATGATTATTCACTCTTAATCATGCTTAACAATAATTAGATTAATTCCAAACCTCACTTAATGATTAATTAAAATTGGAGATCGGGAAATCGGAAAATACAATGACAAGTTTCTTTGTTCTCACAAAATCGCGAATCCCGATTTTGCGATGTGATTAACTTAAAGTTTAAACCCTTTTTAAATCTGATTTAAGTAAATGATGTTTTTAATTAAGGATTAATGCATCAGAAAATCGGACATCAAGATTTCGCTATTTAATTTGTGTTGAACATTTGTTCATTCAAAACTCCTAATCCCGATATCCCGACGTAAATTAAAATTCCTTAAGTTTTAAATCAATGTCCGTTTTAAAAGATTATTTCAAATAATATTGGAAAACTTATATTCGTTTAGATTTTTAATCATTCTTTAGTCAAAAATGAACCATAAAGGCATCGTGAATCCGTAAAATTCAAGGTCTATTTCAACACTCTGAAACAGAGTAATTTGATAATCCTTGGGTATGAATTTGGATTTTATCTTCGCAACCATTCTATCCCAGCTTTTGATTTTCTACATGCCCTTGCAGCATCTGTCAGCCCGCAGTTCATCCCACCATAGTGTTTCATGCCCTTTAAGTTTAGTGACGACAAGTTTGACTTTCTTGTCTTCCTCGACATCCTCATAGTCAAAGTATTTGTCTAGAGCTCTAATACAGTCTAGAAGCTCTTCAACATCCAGGTTTCCCTCATATATGGGAATCTCCATCTTTTCTCTGGCACCTATCCTTGCAACAGCCCTGAATAGGTGCTCATCTATAGCATTTTGGACTGCAACTTCTTCTCCTTCATTTCCAGCTTCATTTTCACTTTCAGCCTCGCTGATATCTCAAGCGTTGAATATGTGCCTTTGTGTTCTTTCCATAGCATCAAGCCTAGCACATAACTTACACATTTCTCTTTCCACTGCTGGATCAAGCATTGGCCTGTCTCTTCTTCTCGGTGGAATGACTGTAAAATGTTCCACTATTCTCTCTGCTACAGAAAGAAACGAACTTGTTCTGAGCTCTAATACCAAACTGATGCATATCAGAGTACTCTTCTTCCTTATGCTTCCTTCGTCTACAATATACAAACAAAGTCAAGCTCTGATACCAAACTGATGCAGACCCCCGACCCTTGGGCCAAGATCCATGCAGGATCATTCTAAATCTGCCCCTGAGTCAAATTAACTCTTTGATTCCTCCATAGGGAATCCCACACACACACAACAATTTTTTCCACAGGTCCTTATAGGTATTCCCGCATGATCAAACACAAGGCATCAACCCAAATCTCTTGACCAATAATATGATCGTGCCCATTGCCAAATCAGGGCTTCGTATTTTGCGATATCACGAATCCTATTGTTGAGTTTCTAACTCTTCAACCCTCCAAAACCCAAAATGACGAAAGGTCGAAATCCTTGGCCGCTTCCTCCTCCAAAGCTGTGTCACGTTTCGCAACTTCAGAAATCTTGGAGCAAAGAAACCCGACCTCTTGTCTTTGAAATCACTGAAATGTCAAACCCCGATGCGCTCAATAAAGGCTATCTTCCCAACGAAACTTTTCATTGATTCAGAGTTTCAGACTTTGCGACTTTGTGAATCTAGATACAAGTCTCCTGGTTCTCCAACCTCCGACACCTAAAATAGTTAACGAATATTGACTCCACCTGGTGACGAGTACATGCCACCTGTCCACTCAAGCTTTCTCGCTTTCAAAAATTGAACAACCCTTCAATAGTCATTCCTCTATCACTTCAAAACCTCGAAATCCAAAATGGTGCCTTCCATGAGATCAACGGCTATAAGCCTTCATTTGATCCGACGACCCACATTATTTCGGGCTTCCAGGTACCAGGAGTTCGAAACTCTCAATCACAAAACAATGCCTCCTCTGCTTCCCGACAACCGAAGTCTTGAACTTCGAAATTCCACACCAAAATCCTGTCGTGACTCATGACTTCGGGATTTCTGCTCTGCTATGCCCCAACTCCTTGTCGTCAGGAACCCTCGAAATGTCGAACTCCAAAATTCTGAAGCACTAAAAATTCTACGCCTCATCTTCACACATGATAATCCATATCGCTATTCGAAAGTTCAAGTGACCAAGGGATTTGGATTGCACTCCAGACTTACAAACCCTGATTTTTTGAAATGATCTTGATGGATCAACATTGAATCATGAAGCCAACATAATGTGTTCGTCCAACCCTTATCCACCCTGCAACTCCTCTAGATCCTATGGTCCTCACAACTTCATGAGTTCTCCAAGGAGAATTTCAACCGTTCGATTTCTTCCTCAAGAATCTCTGTGAAGTGAGCTAATGTTCTCCCTTATGAACTTAACTTTTGTGCGATGATTTTCTCTCCCCTTCTCCCTTTGATTTCTTCAATGGTACTAACCATCTTGATATTTCACTTGAAAACTCAAGCCTCGAAAGGACTCTTTCACGCACTCCTTGTGGCAGACCTTCAAATACTTTTGGGTATTTGATTCTTCGACTTTGTGCACTCTCGGCAACAGTGGTCCCTCACTCTTCAACCTTATTTGATAAATTCTAAGGCTTTGACTAGCCTACACACACCTTTCACGGCCTTTGTGCTTCACCTGCACTTTTGCTGGAATGAGAACAATAGTATCCCTCCTAATCTTTCTGAGATAAAACTCAGAACCCTTGTCAACACAAACCTTGCGGATGTTTCACTGCACTCCTTGCAGGAACTCTCTCAGGATGAGAAACAATTGAAACTCATTCTCTTTCTCTCTCAGACTTCATACATTCAACATGAAATCATACATTCAACATAGCATAACAACAAATGCGTAACAGAGAGAATAAAACAAATGTAATCATACTATTCAACAAATGTAAACAGTAAGAATCATAACACCATGAAATTTGAGTCAAAGCTTCATATATTAACTCAAGCTCTTGTACATGGGATCTTCTTTTACAACTTTCTGCTATAGCTCTCTTCTTCTATTCTGTGCAAATGATCTAATCTACTATGATACAAAGATGAGGGTGTCTATATCCGTTTTCCCTCCTATGCTTCTAAAACTGTCTCATCTATTAACTCAAACCTACCTACTTTCATTAACTTGGCTTAAATGCCTTTTACATTGACAAATGAGAGAAAATTGCTCATGATTTGTTTACAACAACCATATATAAATGCAAGTACGCTTCTAGCTATTACATTAATATCCACTTCTTAGTTTTTCAAAAACATTTCAAAACGTGTAAAATGTGTGCTGCGCTTTTCCAGCTGTCTTCCGCCTTCATGCTCGCTTCGCTGCTTACAATGCTCCTGCATCACACTACAACCTTTTGCATAATCACTCTCTCCACTCAGCACATGAATTCTTCACACACCATCCTCTCTCCGTCTTAGTGTAATTCCACTACACCAAGTGCCAAATCATCTTCTGATTGGAGCCTCACTCTATTGCATGAAAAGTCCTTTTATTGTCAGCGCATATTTGTATAACATTTCCTCATCTGATTCTATCACTACACTAAAATGGTTATTCTACGAACCACACATGTGCGCTCTATTGTCTCTTAAGGTTATGGCATACTGCAAAAATCAAAGGGTATGTTATTTGTCACCTAGGACATCACTACCACTACTATCACTACTTGTATCTTTGATTATAAGTATATTTGTAGGCATGTATTGGCCTATGCTCCACTTCAACACAACATCCTTTCTCACACCACTTCCTAGTGTGATATTTTTCTTGAATTTTTCTCCTCAGCCCAACACCTTGCTACGCACCCTTGGCTAACGCTTCTCCACTCCTTTAATAAGATTTGGCTTAATTCTCTTCCTCACCTTATCTCTTGACTCTTTTTCTCCTTTGATCCTCTAAGTCCATTCAAGTTCTCCCCTCATCTCAACAACTTGTTGGATCCTCCTTAATGGATCAATATTCCGGCTCTTTTTCCCCCACCTTTGCAAACCCCCCTGTAAAGTTCTAAGCGGTTTACTCATCCATTCTATCGGGATCCATGTGCATCATTATTCTTTCCACAAATACCATCTTGATCCAAAGTTGAATTTCTTCTAGAATTCACTTCCTTAGAACTTCTTCACACTTTCATTCACCCTCAATGAAAGAATCACTATATGATATAGGGAAGTCAATAAT
>ML875795.1:0-18269 GCA_009831015.1 Picea engelmannii
TATTCTTGAGTTGGGTTCTCAAGTTCATCTTCCGGTTGATATTCTTTCCTTCATACATTCTGGTTAGGGCATCAAACATCTCTTTTGGAGTATTCTTAGAAGACACTTGAGGGATCAAGTGATCTTTAATAGAGTATGCAATGATCCTTTTTGCCCTAACCATATCCTTCTTGTACTTTGCTTTGGATGCATCTTCTTCGAGTTCCGGTACATTTTCTTTTATGAATTTTGCAAGGTCATTCTCTTCAAGAATGAGTGCAATCTTGTACTTCCAGGCACAAAAGTTTTCCACACCTTCTAACTTGTCAACAAGCTTAGTGCTTGTAGACCTGGAGCTGGGAAAATGACCAAAAAAAATGAAAGTGCTTAGAAAGTGAATCTGAACTTACCAGGAGATGCGCTGCGCTGAGGCGAGTAGGCTGGAGCTATTTGTTTTCAAAAAATCCAAATTTTACCCCTTGAAATTGGACCTGTGCAAATCTGGACCGGTACTTTTGGTACTGGTTTTGGTTTCCTGGTTTTCTGGTACCAGTCAAAACTAGGGTTTCACTTTCCGAAGGCTCTAGCCACTGAAAAGGTGCGCTCAAGCTGCCAAGTGATGCGCTAGGCTAGGGCGCACTTCCCTAGATGGTTTTTAGTCAGAAATTCCCTTCCAATAAAAAGCCCTAATTTTCTTGTACGACAACAATGACGTTTTTGGTTACCCAGTGAAAGGTGCTCTATTCAGTTCAGCTCTGATACCATGTTAAATTTAGAGTTATTTTTAAGTTCTTTTCAATTTACTAGAGCATAGCAACATAAGTAGGATCACTGAAAGAAACACAATCACAAGTTACACAACATTTTATCTTGGGAAACCCTCATGGGGGAGAAAACCCAACAAAAACTTTCTCAATAATAGATTGCCAATACAATGCTGAGACTAAAGACCAAAACACTAAAGAATATCCAAGAGTGAGCATGCGCCTCTCTCTCTTTCTTGCAACTGCAACTTCCTTCAAAACTTGCGCACTAGATGAGTGAGTGAGTGAGTGAGTGAGTGAGTGAATGAGGCGCCATCCTCTCTTATTTAGACTAGCTGAGGGGCACTAGGGTTATGTCTCTTCACCAAGCAGGGCCGACTTCTTCCAATACTGGTTAAAACCACTTTAATAAACCCTAGGGGTCGACTTCTCAAATACCACCATATGAATATGGTTTGACCAATCCACAAAAGGGGATTTGGTCATACATAAGTCCCGACATGATCAATCCACAAAAGGGGATTTGATCTATATAATAATAACTCAATTATATTTAGAATATTCTTCGCAGTTACAATATTTCAACATGTCCAAGCAAACAATGTTTCCCCACCCAAACAATGTTTCTCCACCCGTTTTGCTGCCTTGGTAACTTTAAGTTTTTGCCCATGGAGAATGGCCATACCTTGCATCAGCAACAAGCATCTTTGCTTGGATTCTCTGTGGCAGCCTAATAAAGGACCAATCTTCCTGAGGCTTGTGCTTTTCTTCATTCCCACAACAAATTTGTAAAGATCAAACACATGCTGCTAACTCTGATCTCATCAACATGCTTTGGCGTACTTCATCACTAGTTTCCAGGAATAAAACTTTGACTTGCTGTTGATTTCTCTTTCTCAATTTGTCTGGCTGCTGACAATAGAATGTCACGCCTACTTCCTCAACGAATTCCTTTGAAGAAAACAAACAAAGTGTGAGAAAAATCTTTCACTTGATATTAAATCACACAAACTTGCCAAGGGAAAACCTTTCTCATAGGTGAAAATGGACAAATATGGGCGAATTTAGCCTTCTTGTCTTGCTCTTTAATAACGTCTGTTTTAGCTTGAGGTTTTTCTTGTTCAACCATTAGCAACAACACTTTGCTTTAATGCCTTTCATTACATGCATGGATAAGATAAGGAGATTTAACTTTTTCTTTGATCTTCAAATGGCCAACCGAGTGAATCAAACCATCTCTCTTTAGTTGGCATTTCAACATTTGATTTCATATTTTTTGGTTGGCAACTACAACCTAGGTTTCATCATACCAGAACTCACATAAATGGGAAATCTGCCAACAACTGCCACATGTCACTCGACATGACAATCCACTTGCTTTTATGCTGCTCTTCAACACTCTTTCACCCACCAAGACCTTGAACTATCGCCTCACTGCCTGCTCGAAACTGCGATAATTCAACTTGTTCCTGCCATACATAAAAATTGTTAATTATAGACCTGTCCAAAAAGTAGTCTTTCTTTGAAAAAACAAAAAGCAGGAAAGACTGATTATGAAGAAATGAAGCATCAGTCTATCTTCTAAAAAAGGAAAAAGACAAAAAGCGGGCAAGATTGATCATCTCGCATGCAGTTAAAAGCAGTCTGGTTGGACTTGCTTTTTTACAAGGATCAAGAATATGTAATCATCTCCAACATGCCAGCTGGATATTTTCGGATACTGGAACAAAGCAAATTGCTAAAAATAGCAGTTTCTTGGAATCTAATGAAACTGACTCTGGAAGGAGCCCTGATCAATGTCAATGTCGTGATGCATCTAAGATGTGACTAGTGCGATGGAATCTTGCTGGATCTTAACCCACTAGTTGCACAAGTACTATTGGGGGTTAACAGATCCCCTCTAAAGCTTGTATGCACTCCATTAGGGAAGCAACCGAGTTTGAGGGGTCTGCAAGCAATGAAAGCGATATGCTAGAAGGAACACAGATAAAAATTTGGAGAGCCACCACTGCTAATGGAGCATCATCCGCAACCGCTCTTGATTGGGGTATGGAGTATAACGTTGTTGCAATGGCTTCATGGGCGATTGTGGGTTCAATAGGGTTGATCCTCTGTACCCTTGAGGATCTAGGCAAAAGAATGTTAGTTGCTACGATAGCCATTGGAACCTTCTTGGAGTGGGAGCAAACTTGAATAGGTGGGAGAACAATAGATCTAATTGGTTGAGCTTTGATGGCTTGCCCATCAAAGACATCAACTCGCAGAGCCAAGGCGACAGACCTAGAAGCTAGGGTTGCATTGGAGATGGACGAGAAAAGCTTAGAGAAGCAGGAGCGTTCCATTTTTATCAATCATATATATATAAAATCACAATTGTTTGTGTCTCTTGATTTTTGCCTTTTTGTGCCATTTTAAGGAAAAGATGAATGTGTTTTGTATTTTTAAAAGTTTGCCAAAATTTACCCATTTTTTGGATGTATTGAGTTCACGACCCCTAATGATTTTCTTTTGTTGATGATGTTTGCATCACACACACACACATAGATAGGTATGCGACCTGCATTTGTGTATGTATATATACACAATAGTACTTGCCCAAGGTAAAGTTGTAAACAATTATCATGAAAGAACCCTTTGTTTATTTATTTTCCTTGTAAGTGATGGTTCATTTTGGCATAGGAAGAATTACTAACAGTGCACTTTCGTAGAGTCAATTGCACATGAAGGGTTAGCCACCTAGAAAAGGTCATAATTACATTTGGCTAAGATACCATGACAATGGGATATCTGTTCTTCCTACTACCTATTTGATGTATGAGCATATTTTTGAGCATTTTGCCATCAATTGCCAGTTATTTACAGAGGTTTAGATTGTATATGGGCACGATCTAGGGACATATTACGGAAGCACACACCTTCCTAGCATTACCCTTATGGTTCACTGAGGAATCTTAGGATTTATTTGTAACTGACTACTGCTCAATGATGGGTGCTGTGGTGTCTTTGAGAAAGGTGTCATGTGCAAAGTGATCAGTTCATGTCCTTGGTGATGATTTTGATGGCACAATTCGTATTCAACATTTGTGGTGATGACATGGTTGTATTTTGGTTAGGAGGGTATATGTCACATTACCCCCTTTTATTATTTGAGTGTCATCATCACCCTTTTATTGCTCTAGCATTCAAATGGTGTTATTTTTACATTATATGGTGATATTTGGTGCATGTGTGGGCTTCCTAGTAGATATGACATGTATTTACACTTTATTCAACTAATTGTCATATCTATTAAGGTTATTTTAGGTTAATTATTTAATGCACACGTTAATTTTTTATGGCACATGTGGGAGTCGAGACAACAAATCACACTTGGCAAGCTGACACTCCTCTCTAGATGGATCGGTTTGACTCCTAGACACTTGACATGCATGGAATCACATCTCCCTAGCTCACACATGCCACTTTTGGATGTCTATTGACATCTTTAGCTTGGGTCAACCTCTTTGGAGAGAGATTGAGCCTCTCATGAGCAAATTGATTCCTCTTGTTGACTATTCCAAATAGTTGTTGTAACCCTCTATTATTTTTATTATTATTTTTAACGAGAACATAAAATTATATTAGTTCAAAGGATTGGTTGCACCAAGGCTAGCAGTGATTACACTCCCCATGTTCATAGGACTTAAACAAAACTAGACATATTTCTATATTTACATCCGAAGACAAAAAGTATTCCTCCAAAGAAGAGTTGCAAGTATTTCTGCTAGTAGCTTGCCTAACAAATTGACCCAAAAAACATATAAATTTAAAGAACATGCATACTATTTCAGATGTGTACACGACCTTGTTCTTCCTGTCCCTCGCTGGAGTAAGGAGGACTTGCACCTTCAATCTCCATAGGGATTTGATTCTGGTATACAGTTTCAGCTTCTATTATCCCTGCTTGATTCTAACACTCGGTACCATGATTGTTGGAGGCAAAGGACAGAGTCCATGTATTGTGAGAGGACCAAAGAGCGAAGTCTATTGCATTCAGTCTTCAATTAGTCCATTCTATGTTTCTGGAGGAGGAGAAGATTCATGAAATTGGCATTCTGAGATATATTGGCCTGTTCCAACTCTGTAACCTTGGAGGAGACAATTAGTAAGGCACTATTGTTGGCTTGAGTAATGTCTTCGTGCCGACGGAGAGCTTGTTTTATTTCCCTGATATCCTTGCTAGCCATGGTCTTTCGGGCTTCCCCTATCAGATTAGAACCATTTAGAGGCACTTCAAAAAAGAAATGGATGGCTACATACCATATAACTAAAACAACAGGTGCCAGAGATAGAGGCCGAGAGTCAAACCGTCAATAAAGAAAGAGCTCACTAAATGACCCCTATTCACTGCACCAGAGCACAAAATTAACAGGAACACACAAGTAAAAACCAACAGAGCAGAGCATGGAGACCAGAGCAAGCCTGGTCATATCCTTGAGGTAAAGAATAAAAACCAACATTGCAGGCCGGTCACATCCCTTCACCATTGTCGATAGACGCTGCTCGCCATAACACTTGTCACACCCCCTTTAAAATACCAATAGCCACATTGGGAGAGCGTCGTGAATGCAACTAGGTTCCAGACCAAGAAGCCCCCAAACTGGATTGCAAAGAATGCCTCGGGGTGTAGTACGAGACCAGAAAAACCCCATATTTCACGAGGGGAGTTGTCATGTCCCATTGAATATCCACAAGTGAGAACTGCTAGGCCATGTGTGACTGTGAGGCTAGCCCACTCTCGACGTCCTTCCAAAGCCTCATTTGACTGTTATACATTGATGATTGTAAAACATGGTTTAGTAACAATAAATGTCCACTAATGAAATGATCTAAGGGATTGTGCAATAACATATACTCCCATTTTTTAAAAGAGTTCTGGGATTTAAAAGCCGTTCATTTCCCTTTTGATGTGGTGAAAGGAAACCTGATAGAAGTGAGCTAGAGCTTGTTTGATTCGAAAGATGATGGACCTTAGTTTGTTCCCTCATGGGTTCAAATGAGCAATCACTACTTTAATAATCAACAATGATTCCCCTAAAACTAACAAGGACTTGAGACTGTGTTCTTTGGCAATGGAGAGCCCATACCACAATACATTGTTAGAATGTTGTGCTCGTTTAACCATAAGCAATGCTACACCATTGCTACCCAACCATAGGCACAAAGGCACCCCCGAGCACCTTAATCTTTGACATAAAGAATGATTCCGAGAAGCCTCACTAGAACCAACAGATAAACCAGGGTAGCGCACCTTCTCCAGAGGTAGTGCACAAGATAGAGTACCAAAAGATTGAACAGGGAATTACTGCACACCTGCAGCTCCTCCTCAACACTTTCGCCTTGCTTCTGGATGACTGAGTGTGTGTACAAATGAGCAGGGGCGCCTTCTATTTATACTAATATGGCCAGATGAACAAGTGTCTCTTCAAACAGGGCCGACCTGTCCTTCTTTGGATATATATATCTATATATATATATGGCAGAGCCGACTTGCCTTTCTAGGGTTTTCTCTTGCTTCCGGAATATTCTATTCTAGTCAAAGGTTTTATCCATGGAGGTTAATACCTCCTGTTGCTACCAAAATACCAACACACATAAGCCTCAGCAAGATTATTCGGCACATTCCCAAGCCCCCAGGTGTAGCGAACAATCTTATTCCCTCTGGGATCAGGAAGACCCCCCCATGCACTTGCCACCCCTATAACACTATTATTTTATTATTCTTGTTTGATAGAGTTTTTGCATGAAAATTATTATTTTATTGTAAGAGTTTCTAGCTCTCTCTATATAAAGAGAGCCCCTCTCATTGTAATGGTTGTTGATAGTTGGAGAAACTCTAGTGTATTGTATTTTTGCTTTGGAGCATTGATGTAAAGGATTTTATTCGCTGAATACAAAGGAAAGAACATCTTCAAGTTTGTTAATTTCCTATAACTCAACAACCAGAATATTATGCAAATAATTTTATCTAACCAGAATTTAATCATTGCTGATATAAACTCAGAAAATTATGAATAAATATTACAGCTGAGTTATTTAACCAAAATATCAGCAGAAACACAAACAGAAAACCAAACACATAAAATGGACAACACCAAAAATACCCTAGAAACCCCAGTGTGGGGAAACCCAGCAAAGAGGGGCTTTTATTATGGGATTTCAAGAGAATTTACAGCAGCAGAAAATCAGAAATTTCCTCCGCAAGTTTCCTCACTCCCTCAGCAAAAACAACCCAGCAAACTCAGCCTGCTTTTTTGGCCCCGAAAAACCGGCCTCCTGAAATCTGCTGTATGTGGCCTGAATTCTGCCTCTCTCTGCTGCCCAATGGCCTTGGTTTGGCCTCCACTGGCTGCCCAAGTTTGGCCCAGAACTCACCCTCTTTCTCAGCTGCTTGCCCTCTCCTTCTCTTGCCCAAGCACCTTTTTCCTCTTCTCACAAATGAGAATGTGTGTCCCTCTCACCCTCAGCCCTTCTATTTGTCTCTCTAATT
Organism: Picea engelmannii; assembly: GCA_009831015.1. Classification (NCBI taxonomy): domain Eukaryota; kingdom Viridiplantae; phylum Streptophyta; class Pinopsida; order Pinales; family Pinaceae; genus Picea; species Picea engelmannii. Next base: position 7,273 of record ML875795.1, read on the forward strand.
CAATTTTTCAAGAGACTTCTAGAAGCCTCCAGAAATACACTTTTGTGAATTATATGAAAAGTGACTTTTTCAGAAATCTGAGAAATAAAGTCATTTAAGTGACTTTTTAATTTTTCCTAAGTTAAAACTTAGGATAAAATAAGTTGATCTGGGTATTTAATGTGTCCATCAGCATGCCTAGGACACTTAGGCCCATGCTGAGACACCTACTGAGCTACCAAAAACTAACATAGTTGTCATGCTTATTGGGAGAATTCAATTTGGGTATTATCAACCTTGATTGTAAGAATTTTATGGATGAATAGTTATCTCTTTAAATTTCTAATGCATTTGGTGAATGAAATATCGAAGTAAAAATAGATTCTCTTCATTAAAAATATTGCATACTTCAAGAACTTTATCAAAGAGCATTTTCTCCCAAAATTTTGGCAAGCTTCTTCTTTATTAGAGTTCAAGAAATGTTCTGGAATTTATATGACAGCAAGAATTTAGTAGCTATAGCATGCCTCATTTAGCTACTAACAGTCCTAAACAAGTGAGAACTAGCACTATAAAAACTTGCTTTAAGAGATCCCATAGCCCAAGTAATAATAGCACTGATCTCCTTTTCAAACACCATTAAAATTCTATTCTTTACAACCCTCTTTGTGGCTGTAATTAATTTATGGAAAGTACATACTAAAAAAACATGATTTCCAGACTAGTTTTCAGCCTCCTTAATGCCACTTGTTGGCTGTAAAATACCTTAGTTTTACAGTAATAAGCCCTGTATAATTGTTTTTTTACCTGAGGACTAAAGACTCCTTTAGCCTCTAGAAAATTTGCATTTCAAAACCTACCTTTTAGCAAAGATAAACTTGATAACATTCAGAATCTTATTCTCTTTTGCATATGTTAAATTGATTAGTTATGAAATATCTAAGAGCTAGTAGGTGCTTTAAATTTTACATTTGATTTCCAGCTTTCTATAGAACCTATTAACCACAAAATCTATTCATCCATAGGTTCTTTTCATCCACCTCAAATCTGAAAATTGAAACTATATTCATCAAAATAAACCAGATTTGTTCTAAGTCTTCATATTCCTTAAATACTTTTATCTTCACTGAGACTTAGTTGCTTAGGGAAGCCCCCCTTTGTTGGAGATTATTCCAGCATCGAGTGTGGGAGTGAGTCATTAAGGTGACAGTGGATGACCCCTCCAAGTTGCATTTGAGTTCATATCTAGTGAATTGGGGCTTTGGCACCTTCGGTGTAAACTTGAACAGTAACATTTCCCAATTGTGTTGCTGGGAGTGGAAGGAGCTCACCTAGATTGGTACACTGGTGGATGGTGTAACAAACTATTATTCTCACCAATAAATCGACATCCCATTGGCCAACTCTTTAAAGTTAATTTATTAACTTGTTAACTTGGAAAAAATGTTAAAGGTGGTGTCTGCTAATTCTTTGTAATGTTATAAATGACACATTCAAGCCAGTAAAGGGATGTACATATGGATGGAAGAGCAAGAAGGAATATGTATGTGTGTATGTTTATTTTGTTATTTGCACTCATAGGCCTTTCAGTTTGCTCATAGGTTGAGTAGAAGTATTTGGAAGATTTTTATGGTAACCATAGTATTGTTTTACACATCGAGAATCACACAAGTTTAAGTTGTTTATATAATTTGATTGCTTAAATGGATATGATTTTGGAAATGGAAGCAAATCTTATTACTTGAATGTTAATGGCTCAGGAAGAAAATTGGGGACATTCCAGAGGAGAGAAGGCATCGTTTATTTTACTTGTTGAAGCCAAAGTAAGTAGTTGGTGGCTTGCCATTTTATTATCCCATATGACATGAACTTTTGCAGCAATATAGTAGAACAATACCTTACTTGAAGTACAGAAAGGTTATATTGACAATGAGCATCAAGTTACGATTATTGCATATGAAAGTCCATCTTCCATGTAGCAATTATCCAAACTTCTTTTTTTGCATAGAGGCATGCTTATGATCTTTGAAATGAAGTTTGGGAATATGTAACTAAAGATGCTTTTTTCATTTTGATGTTATGGATCCATGGCATAGACACATATCAAGATTTTGGGAGATAGCTGGGATGCGTTATAAAGATACAAGTACAAACACCAATAATGATGCTGCTAAGCTACTTCACTTGGAAAGCAAATCTCTCTTGCCTGAGTATTGGAGTGGGAAGATCAATGAAGGTATTGTTGGTGTGAATTATACTTTTTCATCTGTCAAATGCTCTTATAGCAGATGTTGTTACCTTGATTTACCTTGTCTTAAGCTTTGAGTCGAAGCTGGGTAAGGTCTATTTCTAACAATTTCTCATATGCATGGACATGGCTAATATCAATTGTTAAAGTGCCTTGGCCGATTGGTTGGATGAGCAGGTTTAAAAAGGTAATTGCACTGCACAATCTATTCTGAATGTCTATTTCGACATTTATTTCTTAGATGCATACTTTAATTATTAGATAGAATGCAAATCAATCTTTGGAAAGGTAATCTTTGCATATGCACTTTGTCATTGTTGGTTTATAAATATTAAAGAGGCCTAATTAATTTATGTGGCAGGCATTTTTCCATGGTAACGATGGGTGCATATATGCTCGAGTTCTTCCAGGTATAGTGAAAGTTATTCTATGTATTAAATATTTTCCTTATTAAATGTAGTGCTATAACCACTACCATGCTAAAGGTTAGATAGAAATTATGTTTTTCATGTTAAGATGGTTAGATTTTGTCAGGAGAATCTGAACCTAGAAACCATTATGTATCTCTCTTGGTTTTTCATTTTTATCCACTTCCTAAATTACTTTTACAAATACTCCTTGTTTAGCTGCCACGTGTTCCTCTTATTGCTCCCTATTTGGTACATTGACATTCTTACCCTCATAGAAAAGGGATGTTCACAAGTTTTTTGATGCATTCTTACCTCTGTACCTATTGCTCTACGACATCCTTGGTCACCCAACCTTGTGTCCTTCACTTGTCACTTCCATTGTATAATGATTCATTCCTTACATTGCCTAACCATTATGCTTGGTTGTTTGCACATCATAACCCAACTTATCCTTTATCTTTGTTATCCGTCGATATCCAACATACTTTCTGACATACCATCCTCACCTTAAATATTTCCCATACCCTATTCAACTTTTCCTTTTTTTTTTTGTAAGTGAGTTGGGATTTTATATTACTAAGTAAAATATTGTACAAAAAGGGGCTGAGGGGTATCTCCTGATCTGCCAAAAGGAAACCAGATTAGGGATCCCAAAGTTGCGCTATCTACATAATCTAGGGGATGGCTAGGCCGCCACCAGGGGAAACCGGCCCAGTCTCCCTAAGTTCGTTTGAAAAAACTATATCATAAGAAATACACAAAAACAAGAACATATAACATGGGTTGTTCATACACTGATAACCAAAATGATCTTGAGTTGTTGCTGTGCTAGTCCAAGCGGATTGGATGGCTTTCATCTCCTTCCTTCCTTGCCTCGTGCTCCTTTTTCTGTTCTACCGTGCGCGCCCTTTTGATGCTGGCTGGATTTCCGCGTCGGTCTGCTGGAGTGATGTCCATGTGGTGGACATAGCGAAGGTAGAGTTGGAATTGTCCAGCCAGTCGTTCTATTTTTTCTTTTTGGTTCCTCTGGTCCTTTGCTATGCTTCTTGCGTTGGCCTCCAAGTTGCTGAGGCGGCTCAGGATTTCGATGATTTCCTTCTTGTAACCTTGGTTTGCCACCCTGCTGGTCTCGTTCTTGTCTACTCTCAGCTTGCTTATCAGCATTTTGGTGCGCCAAGATTCCTCCACTGTTTTGTGGTAGAGGGTTTTCCTGGGCTGTGTGGCCCCTGGGTCCCTTATTCCGTCTGCTTCTTGGATGAGTTCCGCCTAGGCTTTGCCCTGGCGTTTGTTGTTGACTTCCCGCTCCCACCTGTCGATGACTTCTTTGCCTTTTGTATCAACCTGCTCGAGAAAGGTGCCTTTGGCTTCTTTGGCCGCTTGTTCCATCCTAGTGATCTTCCGGGCGCTTGTTGGGAGTTCCTCCCCCTGGGGCCCCCTCTTTCTCTGGGTATTCTTCGTTCTTACCACCTTTGTTCGAAAGCCGTGGCTTCTTTCGTGATTTCTTTCTCTACTTCTATTCTCCCCTTCTTGGTCTCTGTAATTTCTGCTTGTTGGTCTGTCGCTATCCCTAATGCTTCTTCTTTTATAGAGTTTCCCCGGAAGTGATCTTATCCAGGTAATCATCCGTCTCCCGTAAAGGCGTATCTTTCGGTCCTTTTTCTCTGTTTCAGAGTGTGTGCGCTTAGGAGCTCTACCATCGCTCTAGCGCCAGTCTTTTGCCTTGTACGCTGTACTCCAATCATTTCCTCCCTTGGGACCTGTGCGTGGGTGAGGTGTACCCATTCCTTCCCTTGGCTTATTCATTTGGTCCTCGTCCTTTGCCGGCTGTGGATTGCCCTTTCCTTTCTCCCACAGCCAACCCCTGTACTTCATTCTATTGACAGGGCCGTGGTGTCGTACCCCCTCTTGTGGTGTGATTGTGATCTGCATTGTAACTCGTGTTTAAAGGTTGGCCTATCGGATTCGACCTGGATCCTACTTTCCCTTCATTTATTTCTGTGCCTCCAGCCTCTATTCGGTCATCCGTACTTTGGCTGCCGTCATAGTCCTTTGCCGCTAGTTGGGTACAGTCTGTCCGAAACTGGCCATTTGGAATGTTACTCCATGTGGCATCCAAGTCTGATCCTTCCTTGTCGACCCCTTCGTTAGCAATTCTATCCTCGAGTCCATTTGCTGACCTTCAGACCCAGCGCAACTCCACTGTGATCCCTGTCTGCAAATGCTCCTATATTTTTTGCAGATGGTATGCCAAACGCCAGTGCCTCTGTATTTTTCCCACTTTGGTGCCGTTTTGGAGTTTCCTTACCGTGTTGATGACTAACATGGAGTTTCCTTTTACTATTACGTTTTTCATTCCTTCCCTGTGTAGTATCTCCAGGCCGGTCTCCAGTGCTCCAAATTCCGCTGCGTTGTTTGTTGAGTTCCCCAAACTCCCAGTGTACAGTCGGATAATTTTCCCTTGACTGTCCCTGATTACTCCCCCCATACTTGTCCGTCCTGGGTTACCCTTCGACGCCCCGTCGAAATTTAGCTTGAGGGAGCCCTCTGGTGGCGGTTTCCAACCTAAACATAGTTGTGGCAACCGTCTCACTTGATTGGGGTTGTGTCCTCCCAAATGTAAAGCCTCTAGAATTCTGAGATCCTTGTCTGTGAGTTGCGCTCTGCCTGTTTGGAGGTTGCGGCTCTGTACCGTTTCCCTTGTCATGGCTATTATTGCTTCCTTGATTTTTCCAGCCGTCCAGCTTTGGTTCCTAAAGATGCGTCGGTTCCGTTCCTTCCAGATTGCCCAAATGATCATGCCTGGGATGAGGGTCCAACAGAGATTCACCTCTTCGTTTTCCCTGTAGTTTTCCTTCCAGGTGTTTATAGTTGTGGAGATACTTCCTCTGATCCTATCCGACTGACGGAAAATGCTTGCTGCCCAGTCCCATACTTCTGCTGTGTAGGGACATTTGTCTAGGAGATGGTTCGTTGTTTCCTCCTTTTCTTCACATAGGTGACATCTTGAGGGCCCTATGAAACCTCTCTTCTTTAGGTTTTCCCAAGTTAGGATTCTGTTGTGTAGTATTAGCCACTGGAAGATTTTTATTTTTGGCCATTGGGGGCTGTTCCAGAGCTTGTCCCATTGATGTGTCGAGTCTTCTTGGTCCTGGTTTGCTATGTAGTGGCGTATTTCTTTAAGATTGAATTCCTTGCCTGCTTTGTGCCCCCATCTCAGCTGGTCATTTCCATTCGTGACTGCAATTTTCCGTCTACCCAATTCCTCCTCCACCTCTTTAGCTCCTGTTGTGGTCTGGTCTCTAGTCTGTGGGGTGAGAGTTCCAGATTCTCCATTTGTTGCGATCTGCTTCTTGTTTCCAGTAATGTTATACGCGGGTTTTTCCTTGCGCCATCATCTCCTGTTGAAGTTCTTCCCGGCCCAGTTTTTCCATTTTGGGTTCTTGTTGCCAGGCATCCTCCCAGAATCGAGCGGTTCTGCCATTCCTTATCTCCTAAAAGCTGTGTGTTTGGATCCAGGTCCTGTTGCACTAGGCTAAGTTCCAGATGGCAGAGCCTTCCCTGGTGCCTCTGAAGCGAATCTTTTCCTGGTTACTAATGTCCGGGGCATACTTTGCCTTCCACAGGTTAACCCATGGCATTGTCGTTTCTTTGACCCATCGCCACCAGAGTTTCGCCCCATAGGCGTCGTTGGTCACTTGCGGGTCGTGTATCCTAAGGCCTCCCTTGCTTTTTGGCTTACAAACCTTCTCCCAAGCCACCAGTGCCCATTTTTTCCTTGTTTCCGCTCCCCGCCACAGGAATTCCCTTTGTATGGTTCTTATTTTTTGTAAAATCCCCTTGGGGGCTGGGAACACTGACATCATGAAGGTTGGGATAGCTTGCAGAACCGACTTGGTTAGGATAAGTCTTCCTGCCAGGTTGAGGGATCTGAATGTCCAATTTTTTACCTGGTCCTGTAGCTTGTTGACTATTCCTTCCCAAGTTGACAGCTTGTAGGCTTTGTCTGTCAGGGGGATGCCTAAGTACTTGGTTGGGAGGGTTTTACGTTCAAAGCCCGGGATGTTGGCCAAATTCCTTTGGATAGCTGGGTTGGTGTTAAAGAATAAAATCATTGATTTGGATTGGTTTATCTCTGCTCCCGAGGCTTCCCCAAACTCATCTAAGATTCGTTTGTAGGCTTTCGCTTCCTTGACTGTGGGCATGCCATGAAGTAAGGTATCATCCACGAACTGCTAGTGTGTGGATGCTGGGCAATTCTCGTAGGGTTTGATGCCTTTTATTTCCCCTGTTGCGGTTGCGCTTTTTATGCTTCTATTGAGTCCTTCCATCATTAAGATGAATAAGAAGGGAAGGGGGACAACGGGTCTCCCTGTCTGATGCCTCTCCTGGGCCAGAAAGGTTTGGCAGGGGATCCATTCACTAGGAGCGAGAAGCTTGTTGTGGATACTAGGTTGATTATCCAACGGATCCAGTGCTGGGTGAAGCCAAAGGCTTCCAGGGTCCTGACCATATATTGCCAACTAATTTTGTCATAGGCTTTTGCTAGGTCCAATTGTATTATCATTCCCCCTCTTTTCTGGAGCTTTAGGGTGTGGATCAGTTCGTGTGCCAGTATAATATTGTCCATTATTTGCCTTTCTTCTACGAAACCCGCCTGCTCTTGCGATACCAGTATGGGTAGTAGTGGTTTCAGTCTGTTAGCTATAACCTTGGATATTATCTTATACACCACATTGCATAGCGCTATTGGTCTGTAACGATCGAGAGTTTTGGCTTCGTTTTCTTTGGGGATGAGTGTAATCAAAGTAGCATTTAGTGCTTTCAGGATGGAGGCCAACTTTCTAGAGTCTTCCACTACTCTATATACGTCTTGTTTGACTACTCCCTAGCAAGCCTTGAAGAACTCCGCTGTGAACCCATCTGGGCTTGGGGCTTTTCCATTGGGCATTTCCTGGAGTGCTTGGTCTTTTCTTCTTCCGCAATGGGCTTGATCAAGTTATTGTTTTGTTCTTCTGTTACCAGGCGAGGGATATGCTGGATCACCTTTTGTATGGCCTCCGTTCTATCTATGTTAGGTTCTTGGGCTATCTCGTGGAAGTGGTTTACCAGAGTTGTTTCAATGTCCTTATGGGACTCTCTTTCTATGCCATTCAGGTCCCTTATCTTCGGGATTTTGTTGTGGGCTCTTCTGGCCATGGTTGTTCTGTGAAAAAACTTGGTGTTCCTTTCCTCCTCCTTTAGTCATCTGATCCGAGACTTTTGTCGCCAGAGAGTTTCTTCCTGCTGGCACCTCTTATCCCATTCCTGGGTCATCTGGATCTCCTCCTTTTTCCGTTCCTCATTGTAGCCCTCCGTAATGCAGGTTTCCTGGAGCTTTTTCATTTTTTCTTCAATGTTTTTCTTCTCTTTGTTTATATTCCCAAAAGTGTCCTTGTTCCACTCCTTGAGCCTATATTTGATATGTTTTAGTTTCTTGTAGAGTTTGAACATCCTTGCCCCTTGCTCTGGTTGCTCTTCATTCCACCACTGTTTGATATTTTCCTTGAGAGTCGGGTGTTCCATCCAGAATTTCTCGAATCTGAAGGGTCTGTTCTTTGGTGTGGTCTGGAAGCCTGCTTTTGGTTGCACTGGCCAGTGATCAGATCCTCCCATGTAGGATGTTGCAGTCTAAGATTAGCCCCTGCATAATGACTGACTCTGACACTAAGAATCTGTCGAGTCTTGTTGCTACCTGATGCTGGCTCATTCTCTTATTGTTCTAGGTTAAATGGCCATTTTTGGTTTTCAGATCTACCATCTCCGCTGTGTCTATGAAATTTGAGAATTCCTCCGCATCACTATCCAGTCTTCTTGTCCCTCCTTTTTTCTCCACAAGTGACGTGATGATGTTGAAATCCCTAGCTAGGATCCAATGGAGGTTGTTGGCTCGGTTTTTGAGATCAGCTAGGTCTCTTAGCATCCCTCTCGTATCCTCTGACACCTGGGGTCCATATACATTAGTGCATAAAATCTCCTCTGTGTTCCCTATGATTTGCATGCAGACCGTAAGGGTATGCCTTGTCGTTTCGGCTGCTATTAGGCTTAGTACTTGTGGGTTCCATAGGGTGAGGATGCCTCCTACCGTTTGGTGGCCGCCAATTGCCACCATCTTGTACTTGTGCCATTGTTGTTGACTGATTGTTTCCATTCTTTCTGTATTACACTTGGTCTCTTGGATAAAGCAGAGATCCAGTTGTTCCTGTTTTAGACTGTTCTTAAGGATTCGTTACTTTCTTGGGCTGTTTAGGCCTCTTATATTCCAAGTTATAACCTTCATTTAAACATGCGGGGGGGAGTTGGGGAAGAGTTTTTTGATCTTATCTGAGTTTATCAATAGCGCTCCAAGCTCCTGCAGGGCTACACTGTTGGATTTCCTGCCTTTTTTCCTCCGTGTCTGTTTGGGTGAGAGTTGTGGTTGTGCCTCACCGGCTTTGACTCCTGGGTGTCCAATCTCCCCTTGTGCACGCTTTATGCCTCTAGCTTTGGCTTCCTCCCTTAGGAGGAACAGGTATTGGATGCCGTCAAGTTGCTATGTTGGTACATTGTCTACTCCTTGCCTTTTCTATTGCTCCAGTATGTTCGTGAGGTCTATCCCTTCCCTTTCCACCAGATCTCTGAGTTCCGGATCTTCTGTGCCTACTTCGCTCGGTGTCATTTCCGCCTCTCCCTCTGCGTCTTGCATGGGGGTGTTGTCGTCTCTGATTTCTCCTTCCATTGGAGTTGCGCAACTTCCTTGTTCCTTCTGATTGTTAGGTCGGTCAGTGGGATTGTTTGGTGTTTGTTCTTGGACTTCTTGAGCTTTTGCCACATCCTTCTTGGCCTATGCCCCTTGATTGGTTTTATCTCTTCCTTTCGGGCTAGTTCGGACCTCTGGGTTATTTCCTACCTGGGCTTTGCTCTGCTTTTGGGGTTTGGTTTAACAAATCCATCCTCATCCTGCTGTGGTTTGGGATTTTCTAGTTCCTGCTTCTTATTAAGAGGGCATTCCCTGATCAGGTGGCCATGTTCATGGCATCTTCTGCATCGGAAGGGGATCTGTTCATAATCAATGTTTTGGATCCATTCCTCATCCCTGAATTCAAGGCATACGGCTTCTGGGAGTGCTCCCGACACATCCATCTCTATGCATATTCTTGCGTAAGATGTGTATCTCCCTTTTAGGGTGGCTTCCGCAGTCTTTATATATTTCCCAAGTTTATTCCCAATTGCTTCGAAAGTGGAAGGTAACCAGTAGTCTAAGGGTAGGGAGTAGAGTCTCAGCCAGACCGGTACCTTTTTGAAGGTCTCTTTTTTCTGGGGAGAAATTCTCCTTCCATAGCTGCATGTACAGTCCTGCTGATGCATGGAAGTATGGCCCTCCTTCAAATACTCTGTCTCTGTCCTTCAGGTTTATGAAAACTGTTGTGAAGAAACCTTTCGAGCCTAGATGGAGCTCCACTTCCCCATTTGGCTTCCAGTGATATTTGATCCAGTTGCGCAACGCTTTTTCGGTGGGCCATAATCCCATAAATTTGCAGATTAGCGCATGCGCCTTCATCTGATCTCTTTAGAGTTGCGTCTGCGGATCCTCTAATACCACCTTGGGTATCAGTGCTGACTTGGATTTGCATGGGTTGCGCCCTTCTGTCCGGTTAGTCTTCGTTGTGTCTTGCGTCTCGTTCTGAGTTTCTCTTGCTTCCTCTTCCCTGCTTTCACTTTTTCCTTGTCTCTTTCCTGACCTATTCCTGGATCAGATCCCGAGTTGCTAGTCATTGGTGTCTTGAAGGCTACGCCCCTTGGCCCTTTCCCTTTGTCTACCACTATCTGTTTGTATGAGGGGGTACCCTTACCCCCTCCTCTGGTGCTCATGATGCCCTCTGCAATGGCCGCGACTGTTGAAACCCTAGTTTGTGGTTGCTCCGAGAAATGCGGTTCTCATCTTGTTTTTATTCAACTGTTCTTTTCATTCTCCATCTAGTTATCACATTTTGGGTAGTCTACATTTTTTTTATTTGCCCCCTTATCCCCCATGCTTATTGGTCTCTTTCCCACATGATCCATTCACTTAATTTCATATTGCCCCTTCTTTGCTCTTCCTTTGAACCATTAGGTAATTGTTCAAAACAAAAGATGACTATTGGATTTGAAAAGCTTCATCTCCATTGTCCTTTTTTTGGGGTTTTTGGATCTACAATGGCTTAACCCTTTTTCTATGCTCCATTGGATTTTAAACTTTTTTTGAGCCATGTTTGTTTGACCCAAGTTTTCTCACTAGAGGCTTATGTATTATTACTAGAAAAATATTATAATGGTAGTATCTAGTACTTTGGAGCTTTTGTATT
>WSFP011464297.1:0-18538 GCA_009831015.1 Picea engelmannii
ATGCTAGTGCCTCACTTCCAAGAGCAAAATACCAAAGCCAAAGACTAAAAATGATTCTCTCACAAGAGAGTGAGTTGTGTTGTGTTCAAAATGAGGCTCAACGTCCTCTATTTATACCAATCTTATGACCTTTAATTACAAAATTAGGTCATTAAAACAGCCGACAAGGCTGACTTAACAATATTACACGATTTATCACATTAAATGCTAAAAATGTCATAATTATGAGCTAAAAGGGAGACGTCAGGCCCCTCTGAGGGAGATGTTGGCCCTTTTTGGGCAAGATCAACATCTAAGAAATAAAACGTTGGCCCCTCTGGGGCTCCTGCAAGCTGCCACACGTGCCAAATGACCCAGCACACTGCCACATGCTCCAAAAAATGTCCAGCTGCCTCAGGTGACGTCTTGTCCATCGAAAGTAATCATCTCATCTGCAGTGGGTGATCCCCCCTAGGCCGGGCTATGCTATGATGTCCTGATGGAACGTCCTTTCGTCTTATTTGTGCAAATGCTCATCGCCACGTTGCCTTGCTTCTGCCATCCCAACAACCATCTGATGGGCTCTTCAGCCCCATGGAGGTCTGAACTAATCATATCCCCATGTGTACCAGTCCACTGGTACCTGTCCACCGGGTATGGTCCTTCACATCGAAGACTATGCCCTCCATGGGCTCATCAGTCCTCGGGATCATAGCAATGCAAATCATATTTCATCATTAAGGTTATCAAATACATGCATGAAATCCCTAACATATCATCTAAGAGCTCAAAGACATTACACAGATCTATTATGCAAAGCTGAAGAAACTGACAGAATAACCTATTGGGCTAATACCCACAAGATAAGGAAAGTTTCCTCAGAAGATCATTCAAGCCATGTTTTATGAGGTGATATGGTTTAGGGATGTCCAGTCATAGTAAGACCAAGGGCAGGTGTCGTCTGTGGGTGCCTTTGTAGGAGGCGAGTTGTACCCGTCATGGATGCATTTTTTCCAAGCCCTTTATTGCCTTTATCTTTTATTTATTTATTTTCTTTCTTTTTTACTTCAAGGTCTGATCAGAGGACACTGCCTTGGCGTGGTGACCAAAGCTGACAGTGTTACCCACTGGTATCTTCACAGAAATGATAAGGTTGGCTCGTGATGAGACCCCCTTCCCCTTGGCCATGCAACCAAAGGTCACTGCCCTGGTGTGGTGACCGGATAGTGGCAATGTCATACTGTTGGATACCTATGAACATAATGGGTCAGCTCGTGATGAGACCTCCCATCCTCTTGGTTAGGTCTTGTTTTATCATTTTTCTTAGGGTCCCTTTAGTTTCTTATCGAGAGGCCTTTTATTTCCTCCTCGGGGATCCCCTAGGCGAAGCATCTCTAGGTTTTATTTCCTATGGCTTTTATCTTTTTACCAGCTGCTTTTACCCCCTGGGCCTTTAGCCCCTTCTTCCCACAAGACAAAGTGTAACCCTCAAAGATCATCCCAATGGCCGGACTAGGGGAATGGGATAGATCTGCGGGAGATAAGATGTAAAATGAATAAATGGTGGAAGCGGACGATGGCTTTGCAAATCCCCCTCGGTGGCTAACCAAAACCCATGAACATCAGCTTGCTAAGTCACCATATTAATCACCCCAACAATGGTCAAGTGGATTAGTGTAAGATCCAAGCAGTCATCAGAAATGAAAGGAACCTAATGCATATATAAGAGGGTTAAAACAATCAAATATGACACATACCATGATACCTTGGACCAATTACCTCATGGAGCAAGAGTCCTCTCTGATGCAAGTCCAAGCCGATGGTGATGGAAGCTGCTGCTACTGACAAGACACGCCTGGCGAAGAAGAAGAAGGATGGGCCCTCCAGGGCCATGCTCAGGTCAATCCTGCTCTCGGTACTCCATGTCTAGAACCTGTGGGCCTCGAGACATGATCTCCTAGTTATCCCTAGATATCGGGGATAACAGGGCCAATCGCATGTGTGCTAGTATTTCCTGCATCCATGAGAGTGAAAATTGTATTTCATGTGTCATTATTAAAGAAATATGTTCCTGACTCTAACAACATAATTGATTGGATTGTGATCCAGGTGGAAAACGAAAGGGATTTCTGGGTGGAACCAGTGCTCATCCTAGACCGAAAAGTCAAAGTGCTCAGGACCAAATCCATAGGGTTGGTACTGGTTCAGTGGACCTGTTATGGTCCTGAAGATGCAACATGGGAACGTGAAGAAACTATGTGGGAGGAATACCCGTAATTTTTTGTCAATTTTGAAGAAAACATAAATTGAAAATGTAAGACACCATTTTTGGGCAGCTAGAGTTCTGGAAACACATCTCAGATTTCTGGTCACTTGCACAGACAGTCTTGATAAAAGAATGGTGCATCTCGATGTACTGAGAGAAGTGAAGGAGGCACATTCCTTGGGTCAACAGGTTGAGAGAAATATGAGATTTTGGTTGGGACTGATGTTGGAGGGTAAAAAAAGAAATTGCAGAAGTTTTCTTTCTTTTATGAATATTGTAATGTGATGTAAATTTGTATATGTATTTGACATGGTGTTGTGCACTAAGGATGGTGAACAATTGTAGGGGAGGGGGAATGTAATATCCCCACTATAATCCACAGTTTAATTTATGCATAAAGTAGATATGAATGTGGCTATGGCCAAACAATGTAATATGTGAATGTATTTTATGTTTTTAAATAAATAAAATGTGATACCAGTTGTTGGGGGATATGAACAGAGATGGGGGATGATTTTTCCACAAGAGAATAGAGTGTTAAGAGGGGTCCAAGGGGGGGAATTAATTATGGGTATTAATTCAACCATTTTCCTTAATTTTATTACAATTGGGGATAACTTTTAATTTGTGTTTGAGTGTATGAGAGCCTGATCATTAAACTCATGTAAGAGGGTGGGTGTGAGAATCACATACCATAGTTATTGGAGAGCATGGGGCTGAAGTACAATCAAGATTGGGAAAAGTGAGAAGTCAATCGTTTTTGGAAAATAGAGGAAATTTGTATGGGCAGTTATAGACGATTTTTACACATGGAGTTTTACATGAACAACAAGTAGAGAGCATAGAAAAGGATCATAGGAGATAGAGCAAGAATGTTGGGCGAATTATGGAGCATTATGGAGCGTTTTGGAGCTAAAGATTGAAGAGTCAGGTTGTCAAGCCTGAAGAGTGAACTCTTGTGTGAGTTGCACTATAGCAACAATTGTTTATTGTTGTTACCTGTAGTTTTCCTTGTAGTGAGTTCCCTTGAGTTCCCGGTAGAGAGACTCCTAGCTACCTGTGCCACAGAGACCTTGATAAACGAATGGGATGCTCGATGGACTGAGAGAAATGAAGGGGTACATTTCTTGGGTTGGGCAGGTCAAGAGGAAGAGAATATTGGTGGGTTGTGGGATATTGAGTTGCGAGTGGACTGTGAGAGACACCCTTTTCTTATGGATTCCTAGCCCCAACTCGGGAGTGACTTGTTGTTGAGATTTGGAATAACAAGTCTATGGTTGCATGGTACGTCCTTCCCAAGCAGTTGGTTACACAACTATTTTAAAAAGATAAGTGCTTATCTGCTTTCCTATGTTAATTTATGAGTTTAAATGTTGTGCATTTTTACTATGTGCATGAGAATGAATTATATGTTGTGGTGGAGAAATTATTAACTACATTTATATTTTTAACTACTATGGACAATTGCTTGAGCTCGATTGTTATGGTGTTCATAATTTGAGGTTTAAATGTATCCATTAATCGATTTTGATAGCATCGATAACGAGATTCCAGCACGGTACTTGAATCGTTGTGCGCAGTGGGAATAGTTGTCGCACGTCGTAACAAGCATGTTGTGCACACGCTGTGAATGGTTGTCGCGCTCAATACAAAGGAGGTTGCATGTGCAGTTTGTCTCCATGAGGGCACGGCCTTCATGTTCATTATGAATGTCGTAGATGCATTTATTTATATGGTATCAGACAATAGTTAAATATGTGCATAATTCATAGCTAATAAGCTACATGAAATTTAGTTAGCAGAAAATTTTCGTATTTATGTGTACTTTCCACTAGTAATGTTCCTTCGTTAAGCTGGGGGATGTTACAGAATGAACCTCATCACCTACGACACTGTCAAATTCAATTATTTTCTGATGATATTATCAAGGGTAACACATGTACACATTTTTAATTTATTATCGACAAATGAGAGTCATAAAGTTATTTATTAAGTTCAATTGAAGCTTGTTTACTTAAATATTTAGTTCATTGTGTCTTGCAATCAACACTTACTTTTTTTTTAAATTGTTTATGTTGTAAGCTCAACCAAATGATGTAGCAATCCAAGAGATTGGCACAGAGAAGCCAACAATCCAATTGATTCCAAATTTAAACATATGGGGTTTGGAGAAAGGTAAATTTGACGTTGAAGTTGTTGTCAAGTAATTGTAATTGGTCAATACAACAACTCTTTCTATGGATGTAGTTTCCTATGTTTTGTTCATTTTATTGTCCTTTGGTGTTTTTTTTTTTACATAAATGGTTGTGGATTATATTAAAAAACAGTGGTAACCACTGGCATAGATACATCAAGGATTTCTTGCCTTGTCCATAGAAACATATTCAAAATGACACAGAAGACTTCTATCTCCAGTCCTATTAACCAGATCATCATAGCTAGATCCATGACAAAAATTTGGGCAAAGACAAGTTGTCCAATGGAGACATCAACATCTACAGAGACATACTATAAATCATAGAAAAACAACTACAAAAAATAGAAAACCAGTACATGTTCAGAAGCCTCAGTTGCTAGGGGCGCCTTAGGCTGAGTAGAAGTAGCTAGCTTCTCTTCATTTTCGATTTGTCTTTCCAAAGTAAGCCGACCAACCTGCATTTCGAGTTTGAGGATTCACTTTTCTAGCTCGGTTTGGCCAACAAGCCGAGAGTGAACCTTCTGGTTTAATTTCTCGGTCAAGTCCTCGCGAATCTGAAACATATCCTCGTCAACCATCTCAAGTCTTTTGCCACCTTCTTCATCCAATATTGCAACCTTTCGCTTCTGGTCCCACAACTCACAACGAAGAGTTTTTAGCTCATTCTCCAACCAATGAACACGATCCTGATTGCCCGAGCTAGATCCAGATCTTGGATCCATGGAGCTTAGAGCAATCAAAAGATACCTTGCAATATTGACGAAGCCTTTCAATGGATTTGGGATTTCCAGCAGCGGACACCAGAATACAGTGCAAAGATTATGGGGAGTCGGAGGGCCAGCTCCAAGATAATAGTCCCACCTTCTAACACAGAGTGCAAAGAACCCATCCGGATTCAAAGCATTAGCCTTCACACACACCATCCCACTGGTCTGCTCATTGCGAAAAATAGGAAAGACGGGGTGAACGGACAAAAGGATCTCAGCCACCGCCGAGACCCGCCTTGAGCCTGAGCACAAACGAGTCGAGGTACTACCTCCCACTCCATTCACATGGTCTTTTAAAACCCCTCACATGTTACCACTTGCCATATTGACCTTTCCTTGCGTTTTAACCATGCACGTAGAGTCCCTTCACTTTTGTGGAGAGCACCTTCCTAATAAACCAAAGGTGTTATGGGATATTAAAACTTTGGGAATTTCCATTGATATACAAGGTCCCTTTGCTCAAACGGGTAGTGGCATTAGCTGCTTTATCTGCCTCTCCATTCAGTTCCTGAATAATGTGAAAGAATTTGATTTTGTGAAAATCAAGGAGTAAATTCATGATTTTTCGGAGTAGGTGTCGGAGCCTCATGTTATGGGCGAGGGCATGGATGTTTAATGTGTGAATGATCACCCGTGAATATCCAAAAACAATAAACTATTTAACTTCCTAGCCAAAACTTGATAGATTCCTTCCCATAATGCAAGAGCTTCAATGATATTGTTAGTATCGTCTCCAATTCCCCACGAGAGAGTAAATTCAGTTGTTTCATCAGGGCTTAGAAGAACCCCTCCCCCTCCTGCCACCCCTGGATTCCCTTTAGAAGCTCCATCAAAAAAGAGAGTGTGTTAATGAAGCGCCTTCTTCCAGATTGAAAATCTGAGTGGGTCCATACAGATTTCCCATTGATCCAGTTGAGATGAGCTAGCAGAAACAGATCCAGGGGCCTTTGGGATTAGACTCAACGTCTAGTCTTCTTCATTAGAAGGGAGTGGAGATTTATTCTCAGAAAGAGGAAGAGAGTGAAGACATTTTCCCAACAGAGCCTTAGCTCTGACTACCACCTGAGCAGGAGTGGAGATTTTTTCTCTGAAGAGGCGGGCATTTTGTTACAACCAAAGCTTCCAGAAAATAAGTTTCGGAAGAGTCGGCCAACATATTTTAAGCATGTCTATCTTGAGAAGGGTAAAGGGGCACAACTTATCCCAGTTGTTGAGGAGGATTGGGATTTCATCTGGGAGAGTTACTTGATTCGACCAAGGAAAGAGAGCTAGATTCCATGCCTCTTTTACAAAGGGATAGCTTAGCAAAAGGTGATTTGTGGATTCTTCCTATAAACAACAGAGAGGACATCGAGTAGGACCTTCCCAACCTTTTTTTTTTAGGTTATCTCCCGTAAGAATATTGTTGTGGGCCAGAGTCCAAATAAAAATGTCTACTTTTGGAAAAGTTTTGGCTTTCCATATATCTTTCCAAAGAGCAGGGTTGGGAGGAACATTAGGAATTGCTTTTAACTGTTTATAGCTCTGAGCCGCAGTGTAATTTCTAGAGTGAGTGCCCCATCCTCGAGAGTCCTTTGTATGAGCTGTGATAGGGGATTTACCTTTAATCAAGGAGAGAAAAATGAGTTCTTCATTGTGTAAGTGGCTTGGACAATTCAATATACACCACTTTTTCCAGGTTCTAATTTCATCATTATTCCAAATTGAGATATCCCATAGCATGGTTAAACTTTGGGAGTGAAGCCAACATTTAAGATTGGAGGTTCCCGGCAAGGTGTCCAAAGGCAGATCCCCAAGGATAGAATCCTCCCAAATGAGAATGTTTTTCCTATTCCCAGTAATCCAAGTTAGATCGAGCTTGAATAAAGAGAGAGATTTTGGCATATTGTGAAAATTGGAGATCCTTTTGAAGATTTTGGAGCTGTATCAAGACATTTTTTCCTTGCCCCTGAGAAGTTATTTTTCCAAAGAACTTGTTTACTCCAAGTTAATTTTTCGGTGACCAAATTCCAGAGAATTTTAGCACCAAGAGCCAAATTTTGAGTCCTGAGATCTTGTATCTAGAGTCCCCCTTCTAGAAGTGGCTTAGTAATTTTCCCACAACTGACCAACGAAAGCTTGTTTTCATTGTTTTTCCCACCTTTCCACATAAAACATCTAAGAAGAGTCTTGATCTTGGAGATGAATCCAACCAGTGCAAGTAAAATGGAGCTTTGGTAGATCAGAACACTAGAGAAAACCAATTTAATGAGAACCAGTTTCCCAGCTAGATTTAGCCAAGAAGCACCCCACGAGTTGATTTGAGTCTTCAATTTATCAATCAGAGGAAGCCAATGAGTTCATTTTGGGGAATATTTGAAAATGGGTATCCCTAAATATTTAGAAGAGTCCCACTAAGTTCTTCCTTCAATTTCTATAATTCTTGAGATTTCCACCATTTCCCTTGGGGAGCAAATCCATCCAAAATTTTGGCTTTTTTCTGTAATTGATTTTGCTTTCTGATGCCTCCTTGTAAAGTTCTAACTCTTGTTTGAATTTTCTGGCTATAAGAATGCTAGCTCCTCCCAAGATAAGCGTATTTTCGACAAACTGGGCATGATTTATTTCTTTGGCTCCTCTTGTCATTATGAGACCCAATAAATCTTGATGAAGATGACAATGCTCCAGCTGAAAGCTGAGCACCGAGGCCTGGATAACATATAGAAGAGGCGAAAGAGGACAACCTTGTCTAAGCCCCCCATAGGCTTGGAATAAATTTGTAGCACGTCCATTGACCAGTGGAGCTATCCAAGGGGATCCAATACATGCTTTCACCCAATTGATAAATTAAGGGGCGAAGCCAAATTAGAGCATTACCTGAAAATGGAAATCGTGTCGAACTCTATCAAAAGCGTTAGCCAAATCTAATTTAACAATCATATATTTTTCACGTCGAAGAATACTGGTGTGGATGGCTTCCTAGACCAAAATAATGTTATCAAGGATCTTCCTCCCTTTGATGAATTCACCTTTATTTTCTGGAATGATTACTGGTAGGATTCATTTGATTCGGTTGGCTATAACTTTTGTAATGATTTTGTAACCAATATTGCAGAGTGAAATTGGCCGAAATCGGTCAAAGGAGGTGGCACCTTTCTCTTTAGGAATGAGGGATAAGAAGGTTGAGTTGGTATTCCCTTCGATCTTATTGCAAGTCTGGGATTTTAGAACCATTCTATGAAGATATTTTTTAATTGTTTTTCAACATGCTTCGAGGAATCCATCGGGACCGAGAGCTTTGTCAAGTTCCATTTCGTTTAAAGCATTTTTAATTTCTCTTTTGGTGACCGGAGCAGTGAGGAGCTGGTTGGAATTCGGTTGAATTTTAGAGGGAACCAAATTTAAAATATGTTGACAGTTTTCATTCTGGAGATGAGACTCCTCTGTATATATATCTTTGAAGTGGTTATGAGCAGCTTATTTGATTCCTTCGAAGTCAGTGACGATCTGGTCTTGAAGATGGATTTCCTTTACAGAGTTAACTTGTTTTTGAGCTTGAGCTTGCTTATGAAAATAAGTAGTGTTCCTGACACCTTCTTTTAACCATAGGCTTCTGGATTTTTGCCTCCAGTAATCCTCTTCCAATATGCATGCAGAGAGAAGGGTGCGCTAAAGAGTTTCTTCCTGTTTCAAATTGTCGGGAGTAATAGACCCTTCTTCCATATTTACTTGATGCCTTTCCAATTGTTGTTGAGCTTCCAATATTTGATTAAGATGAGATTTCATGGTTTTAACCCAATCTTTGAGAGCTCTTTTGAGCCTACGAAGCTTTTCTTCCTAGAAAAAGAAAGGGGATCTAGAAACAAGAGTCTGCCACACATTGAGGACCAAATATTGGAAACCTTCCCGTTGAATCCAAGAGGGACTAAATCGGAAGGGGATAGGTCCCAGATTTGTGTCTTTGGAGAGTTCAAGAAGAATTGGTTTATGGTCAAAGGCACTGAAGGGGAGGATTTTAGAGACAACGTTGAGACCTAAAAAAAAATTAAAGAGTTTTGGACCAAGAATCTGTTAAGGCGAGCAACTATATGGCTTGGTCTGATTCTTTTGTTGGACCAAGTGAATTTGCCACAAGAAGGTTTGATATCATCCAGATCCCATTCCAGAATGATATCTTTGACCCATTCACGGATTGGGTCTCTGACTATTGAGCCCCCCTTTTTTTCCCCGAGAGAGAGTGTGACATTAAGATCCCCAACTAAAGCAATATTTCCCAACTGATGGGAGCTGAGGGATTCCCTGATAAGATCCCAACAATTTGTTTTCCAAGAGAAAATCAAGGTGCATAAATGTTGAATAAACATACCTGGTAACCTGAATCCTTGTGAGGAATTTTAGTGAGGATCCAATGAGTGCATGATTCAGTAAGAACTAACTCAAATTTAGAAGCGTCCCATAGGGTGCCTATTCCACCATAGGCTCCTCTAGCACTGACAGCTACACCTGCTCCTTTTTTCCAAAATTTCTGACTAGCGAGGAGGAAGTCATGTTCCTCCATTTTGGTCTCTTGGATTAGTAGGATATATGGATTTGAGGTGCCGATCAAATCTTTCATATATTTTTCTTTAGTTCTACTCCCTAATCCCCTACAATTTCAGGAGACTACCTTCATTACTTACTTATGGGGTTAGTATAGGCCTCCTTAGAGGGATGCCCTTGATGCCTGTCACTTCTTGTGTTTTTAACATTTTGTCCAATGTTGGTTGAGATCCTTGAACCTTGTCCTTGTAGGTGGATATTTCCCTCCTTTCTTTTTCCATTTTCTGACCTCTGGTAACTTGTTTTGGGGATGTTTGGGAAATGTCAAATTCATCCTCCTCTTCTTCCGAACTTTCAACCTCTTTTCCTGCTTCCTGAGTTTCAGATATATCTCCTGAGTCTTGAAAAGGAGGAAGTTCCTTTCCATCTGGCCTTTCCCCTTCCAGATTGGTTTGGCCAGATCCTTTGCTTCAGCTTCTAGATCCCCAAGGCCAGAGAAACTATTTTCAGTTTCAATCAGGGTTTTCTGAGTCTCCTTGTTCTTACTTGGATTTGTCGAATTCGGGTTAGGGATTTTACCTTCCCTTCTGAAGTTTGATTTAGGATTTGGATTTGGGCACTTGGCTTGCTACCACCCCTCGCCTTTCTCCTTCTCCTGTTGAATGGGCAGATTTTTTGGACAGTGCTTTTGGAAATGCCGATATTTATGGAAGCCTCTGCACTTGAAAGACAATTTTCATAATCCAACTTTTGAAAATGCTACCATTCCCCTACAGTTAAATTGATGGCTTCAGGGAGACCAACTTCAAGGTCTAATTCCACGCAGATCCGGGCACAAGAATACTAGTCCTTGGGATTTGCCTTGTCAATGTAACATCCTAGCCCATTTCCAATGGATTGCAACGATTCAGAGTTCCAACAGTGAATCGATAGATTGGGTAAACGAACCCAGATCAATATCGCTCTAGGAACATCCACTGCCGGATCAAAGTCTGGCATCCATCTATTGAGGTACATACCCTGTGGTCCCATGAAGTACGATCCATTTCTAAAGATCAAATCACGGTCATCTTTGGAGAAGAACTCAAACAAGAAAAACCCTCTTCCAACTGCATAACAGGTAACATTGTTAGAGATCAGGGGTCTCCGGTTTTTTTGAACCCAATTATCAGTTGTTCACAGAGAGGGCCATAGCCCTGTAAACTGGCTAACCAAAGCCCGATCTGCTAGGGAGACTGCAATACACATAGGATGATCCGGCGGAAGAGTGATCACAGGGACGTCATCGATCTTTTTGACAAATTTGGGAAGGGATTCAACAAAAGGTTTCTTCCCTTGTGCATTGATAAGGTGTCTAAAGGCTTCAAAATCAGCAGTAGGGGGAGGTGGTGGATCACCGCCTCGAGCCGAACTCATGGAGACTGCACGAGCTTGATCAGAGAATGGATCGAACGCCTACCAGCTTATTTCTCTCTCACGAAAATAACCAATTATAAAATTTATTGTTAAAGTACATTGATGTCATTTATTGTCCTTTGATGTTACTTTTGTTGTAATAATCTTTTTAGAGCTTTTTTAACATCTTGTATATGTTCATTATATCCATATTACTATTTGAAATAAAATAAAGAAAATCCCTATATTTTGTTCATTTTATTGTCCTTTGAAATTATTTTTTGTTGTAATAATCCTTTCATAATTTTTGTAACATCTTGTATACATTCATTATATCCATATTACTATTTGAAATAAATAAAAATATCATCATTTATCAAGTGGGTCTATTTATGTATTTGAGTGGAATTGTTCATTGTACCTTTGTTTACTGCTAACCACTATTCCCACACTTTAAAACATTCAAAGAATAATTTTTTTATGATGTATTTAGTTTTGGTTGCTATATAATCTATATGGGAGGAAAAAATATGTTGTCTTCATTGATGTATTATATTGATCTTCAGACACATAATTTAGGGGAAAGAATTGTTTTCCTTCTATTTTTCATATTTTTTCTCCTCTATACTATATCCTTTTCTTTCTCTTATGTTTTTTTGACAAATGGTTATGGAGAACAAAAAATTTCAAAGATTATTTCATAAGGTATAAAAATGTTATATTCATACATGAATTTTACTAATCTTTGGGCTCATGGTTTGTGGGAATTAATTTTTTTTCTTATATTATTCTTGTTTTTCTAAGTTGAAGGCAATGATCTGACAATTTCAACATGTTTGTGATAGGGAGGTTGGAAGAAAGCCAAGGAGAGAATGGCTTCGAAGGCAAAGGGGCCATGAAGTAAAAGTAGACCTTAATTGGTGTTGTATTTGTCATCAGTCTTGTTGCACTTTAGAATAGGTTACGTTGCATTTACCATTTAAGGGATTTTAAAAATTGTTGGCTTTTGGAAACTAGATTTTATCTACTCAAAATCAAAATATTTTTGAATTGATTTTTTTTTCTTTTAAAGATATCGACCACAGATTATTTGAAATGGTAAATAAGTTTATCTATTCAATAATTATTGTCCATATGTTGCAATGTCATGTATTTTTTCAAATGTCTACACCAAACATAACCTTCTTACTCTTGAAATGTTGATATATGTCATTCCATTCAACTTAATCACTTTATCACTTTTAAATTGTCATAGTGTTTTTGAAATGAAATTCATTTTTCTTTTATACATGTCAACTATAGATTATTTCTCCATCCTACTATGTTTGTGTTGTCCATATGTTGCAATGTCTCGTGTTATTCATATGTCTACATCAAAAATAACCTTTATTTATTTTCAAATGTTGATATGGGTCCTTCCATTCAGATTATTCATATTTTTACATTTAAAATTGGCGTTGTCTAACTATTCTACGAAATGATTTTTTTCGTCTACCATACTTCAATGCCCCAAAAATAATGCAAATCAACCAGATTTTTCATCTCAAATTCAACAATCATATATGACTTAAACTTATAAAACAATTCAAAAAAAAATCGTACGTATATCAAATCATCAACATATAATACAACAATTAGAATATCTTATCGAATGATGAGTGACGACATTACAATACAATAATTTTATTAGTTTGATGACAAAATGGATTGAATTCTTTGTAAAAAGTAAAATGTTTCAATTACGTGTGCCATGATATTGGAGCACTCATTGAAATGATATTATATGTTGAGCACTCTATCCATGGAGCTACAACTTCAAGTATTTACGGGGGAGGTTAAGGGAGAATGTTCTTGGTGTAATAGGAATGCTAGGGAAATCCACATGGTAAGAGATATGATAACGAGGTACGTTTTAAATATATTTTTAGAAATATATTGATATACATATAAAAATCATTTTCTCTGTGTTCACATACATTTGTCCCACTAAACAATAAATTCCCCTCATATACATGGATACATGCAAAAGGACGCGTGGTGTGAGCTAGCTTCCAAATGGTATTACAACCTTAATCTTCTTACACAAGCGATGAGGTCCCTAAGACCCTCGCTCTTGCAGTATAGTGGGAAATTTCCCTCATAACATTAAAATTTCCCTCATTATAGTGGTCCAACTTAAAGAAACTTGCAGGAGGAGAAAACAAAGAGAGGCCAAACATCCATGACGCCATGTATACTCTATCATAAATAAATACCAAAGAAAAATGAAACATGATCAGTGAAGATATATCATAAAGAACAAAGATACATCACAGAGAACAAAATAAACTTTAATATCATGTAATGGAAACTGGATAAATGGATGTACAAGAACGATAATGAAAACCAAAATGGATTTTAATGTTATGTTTTTTATATTTTCATTTTAAATAAATATTACACTGTTTGGGATGATATATATGGATTTCCTTAAGCAATTAGTTTGAATGAGATTGATATAATTTGAATGAGAGGATATATATGGATTTTTTTTAGCAAATAGTTTGATATAATGTGAGAAATTTTATATTGAAATGTAATCTTCAAAATGGATTTTAATGTTTTGTATTTATATCTTCATTTTAAATTAATTTTAGACAAATTTTATGTACTTGTGGGTGGGGAGACATATAGTGATTGCCTTTGAGTAGTTGTTGACTTACAGTGCTTTGTTCAATGCAGTGGGCATTAAAGTGATACAATTTGTGAAATTCAGTATTAAAATGTAATTTTTAAAATAATTTTTATCTTTCTTGTTATTGATTGATGTTAGGGTGATGTTCTCCTCCTGGAATGTCTGGGAGGAAGTGGTTGTTGGCTGAGGTTACACTGCATTTAATGTGTTGTTATGTATTCCTTGCTTTGTATTCATTTCTCTATAGTGTGATAAATACATTACATACATTTCTTTAATGTTTGGTAGTGGTGGTTGTTATTGAACTTTTTCATTATTTGTGTTGTTGATTATAGTGAATATTGGTGTGACGTGAAAGACATTTGGGTTAGGATGTGGCTTGTTATGGGGTTGGCATCTTTTGACATTTGGCGGTGATGATTGTTATTCGAAATTTTTGTTTGTAGTGCAATGGTTGGAATTAATGTTTGCAAGGTAATGGATATTGAGTTTGACTCTTTGGTATTGTGGCGGTTGTTATTCATTCCTTTGTTTGGCATTTGAGTTTGTAGAGCAATTAATAGTGGTGTGCCCCATAGGAGATTTCAGTTTGGCTCAGTTGTGGGTCACTTTGTTGTTGGCATTTGAGTTTGGGGTGCAATGAACATTGATGTGCCATACAACATTTGAGTTAGGTTCTCTAATTTTTTTTGTGGTTGTTTGTTGGTCATTCTTGTGGCTCTTGACAGTTCTATACGTGCATATACAGAAGTGTGCATATATGCACATATACGAAAGTCGCTTCCACATATGTGCATATACAAAAACGTGCATATACGGAAGCCATCTTCCATATATACGCATATATGGAAGCACTTCCATATATGCACATTTACAAAAGGCAACCACTTCTATATATGCCCATTTACTGAAGGTGGCATCCATAAATGTGCATGTATGGAAGGCGATCGCTTCCATATATGCGCATTTATGGAAGTCGACGCATATACGAAAGCTAACTTATGCACGTGTCAGCTTTTGTATATGCGCATTTATGAAAGTTGACTTCCATATATGCGCGCTTATGTATATGCACATTTACAAAAGGAGACTTCTTTAAATGTGCATATAAGGAAGTTGCCTTCCATAAATGTGCATATACAGAAGCTAGCTTTCGTATATGCGCATATATGGAAGTAGACTTCTGTATATGTGCATATATGGAAGCCGACTTGTGTATATGCACGCTTCCGTAAATGGACATATACAGAAGCCACCTTCTCTATATGCGCATATACAGAAACCAACTTATGTATATGCACATTTACGAAAGTTGGCTTCCATATATGTATGCTTTTGTATATGTGCATTTATGAAAGTGCTTCCATATATGTGTATTTATGGAAGCCAACCACTTCTATATATATGCATTTATGGATGGTGGCTTCCATAAATGTGTGTGCTTCTGTATATGCACATATACAGAAGCTAGCTTTCATATATGCATGCTTTCATATACATGCATTTACGAAAGGTGGTCACTTCTGTAAATGCACATATACATAAGTGGTCGCCTTTATGGAAGTCGACTTCCATATATGCGTGCTTCCATAAATGCGCATATACAAAAGTCGCCTTCCATATATGCGCGCTTCTGTATATGGACATATACGAAAAATGCCTTTCGTATATGTGCATTTACGAAAGTTGTCTTTCATATATGTTCATTTACGAAAGTGCTTCCATATATGAGCATTTACAAAAGGCGACCACTTCCATATATGCACATTTACGAAAGTCGGCTTCCATATATGCACATATACAAAAGTTGGCTTCCATATATGTGCATTTACAAAAGGCGACCACTTCCATATATGGACATATACAAAAGTTGGCTTCCGTATATGCACATTTAAGGAAGGCGACCACTTCCATATATGCACATTTACAGAAGTTGACTTTCGTATATACACATATATGAAAGCGTGCATATACAGTAGTCAACTTCCATATATGCACGCTTCTGTATATTCACATTTACGAAAGTTTGCTTCCGTATATGCACGCTTCTATATATGCACATTTACGAAAGTTTGCTTCCGTATATGCACGCTTCTATATATGCACATTTACGAAAGGTAGCTTCAATAAATGCACATATAGGGAAATTACCTTTCGTATATGCATGCTTCTGTAAATGTGCATGTTGGAAGGTAGTTTTCATAAATGTGCACTTCCGTATATGCGCATATATAGAAGCCAACTTCCAGATATGGAAGCTTCTGTATACGCACATTTACGGAAGACGGTTTTCATATATGCGCGCTTCTATAAATGTGCATGTTGGAAGGTAGTTTTCATAAATGTGCACTTTCGTATATGCACATATACAGAAGCCAACTTCCAGATATGCAGGCTTCTGTATACGCACATTTACGGAAGACGGTTTTTGTATATGCACATTACGGAAGGCGACCACTTTTGTAAGTGCACATATACGAAAGACAGCTTATGTATATATGTGTTTCCATATTTGCATGCTTTTGTAAATGTAGATATAGGGAAGTTGCCTTTTATATATGCGTGCTTCCGTAAATTCGCATGTATGGAAGGCAACTTCTGTAAATGCACATATACAGAAGCTGACTTCCGTATATGCATGCTTTTGTATACACGCATTTATGGAAGGTGGCTTCCGTATATGCACATATATGTAAGCGTGCTTCCATAAATGTGCATTTACGGAAGGGCACATATATGAAATCCACCTTTCATAAATGCACATATACGGAAGTGGCCGCCTTCTGTAAATGTATATATACGGAAGTGGCCTCCTTCTGTAAATGTGCATATACAGAAGCTGGATTTTGTAAATGTGCATTTATGGAAGCACTTCTGTAAATGTGCATATATGGAAGACAACTTTTGTAAATGTGCATATATGGAAGCCAACGTCCGTTTATGCACACTTATGGAAGGCGGCCACTTTTTGTATGCACATTTATGGAAGGCGGCTTTTGTATATGCACATTTATGGAAGTGGTCACCTTAAGTAAATGTGCATATATGAAAGCACACATATAAGGAAGCTAGCTTCCATATATAAGGGAGTACATGTTACGAAAGCCAACTTATTGGAAGGTGACCATTTCTAGTAAATGTGCATATACAGAAGTTGGCTTCCATTTATGCACACTTACGGAAGGTGGCCACTTCTGTATATGGGCATTTATGGAAGGTGGCTTCTGTATATGTGCATTTATGAAAGTGGTCACCTTCAGTAAATGCTAGTATATGGAAGCACACGTATACAGAAGCCAACTTCCATATATGCACATATATGGAAGCACACATTTACAAAAGTTGTCTTTCATAAATGTGCAGATACAAACGTGGTTAGCTTTCATAAATGCACATATATGGAAGCGCACATATAAGAAAGTCAACTTTCGTAAATGCGCATATATGGAAGTCGGTTTTCTTATATGTGTATATACAGAAGCGTGTTTCTTTATATGTGCATTTACGGAAGGTGGCTTCCATATATGCACATTTATGGAAGTGTGCATATACGGAAGTCAGCTTCCATATATGTGTATTTATGGAAGCGCGCGTATACAAAAGACAACTTCCATATATGCACATTTACATAAGCATGCATATATGGAAGCCAACTTCTGTAAATATGCATATAAGAAAGCACGCATATAAGGAAGCCAAATTTCATAGATGCGCATATACGAAAGCTGGCATATACAAAATATATGCGTATATACGAAAGTTGACTTTCATGTATGTGCATTTCTATATATGTGCATATATGGAAGCGACCTCCATATATGCGCATTTACAGAAGTCATTTACTTATGTATATGTGCATTCACCTAAGGAAACTTTTGTAAATGCACACTTTCGTATATGCGCATATACAGAAGTTGGCTTCCATATACGTGTGCTTCTGTATACACACATTTATGGAAGGTGGCCACTTTCGTAAATGCACATATATGGAAGTCGCCTTCTGTAAATGCGCGTATACAAAAGTGGTCAACTTCCATAAGCACACATATACTAAAGTTGGCTTTCGTATATGTGTGCTTCCGTATATTTGCATTTGTGGAAGTTGGCTTCCATATATGCGCATTTACAAAAGTGATTTTTTATATGCACATTTACAGAAGGCGACCACTTTCGTATATGCGCATAGAGATGATGTAGGATCAGGTTGTGTAATGAACCACTTAGATAAATATGAGGTTGGTAGGTGTACTCGTATACTAGCTCGATGTTTGAATCGAAGAAGTTAAATATTCAATTAAGGGGGAATGTGTGAAATAATCTCAGAATATGAGATGGTTGGGACCAAGTTATGATTAAGGGGGGTAGGACTTGGATAATTACCCCAAGTTAAGTTGAAAAGGGGATTGTTTGGTTAAAATTGACTCGGTAGAAGGGTCAATCAGCTAAATCCATTTTAGGTAAACAATGGTGGTTTCGAATCCATGGTATTGTGCTCATGGATTACATGTAATGAATCCTTTAAAAGGCTTAGGATACTCCATTGTAATGTGTTTGGAGGTGAGTGGTGAAGACTCACTTGGCCAGATTTGGTTAAGGGAAGAAATATATCTTTGGTTGTTTTTTCCCGTAAGGGTTTTTAAAGATAAATCATGGTGTAATGTGCTTGATATTTTTCTTGTGCCATACCAACCATGAGCCAAGAAACCACCATAGGCCAATTACAAGTAGAACAAAAATCCACA